>CAJQUW010009917.1:0-121843 GCA_907163375.1 Prostheceraeus crozeri
AACTCACCATGTTGAACTAGACAGAAATTTGGGATACGCTGATTCCGAATCTGAAATCCGTTTTCCAATCCGATGCTTCGTTTTGAAGCTACAGCCCAAAACGTCCCAAATTCTAACTCTGTCGTTTTTCGCCAATGTCCCAAAATCTTAAATGGCGTCTCACATCTAAACGAAGACAGATATGAACAAGGCGTTTCTTTCAGTGAATTTGTCTCACTCTTAGCTTTCAAACGAGCTATTGCACGACAAAATCCGTCCACTGAAAGCCAAGATCGAAGCTAGCTCTCCCGAGGGGGGGGGACGTCAGCGAAAATTTTTTCTCTCCGATTGCGTTCAAATTCACCATACCGATGCAGAATTTCACGCTGAATCCAAATCTGGCCTCCGTTTTCCCATCCGATGCTTCGTTTGGGCGCTACAGACCAAAACGTCCCAAATTCTAACTCTGTCGTTTTTCGAAAAATGTTGAAAATTTTTTCTCGCCGATTGCCTTGAAACTCACCATACAGATAGAGAATTTCACGCTGATTCCAAATCTGAAATCCGTTTTCCAATCCGATGCTTCGTTTTGAAGCTACAGCCCAAAACGTCCCAAATTCTAACTCTGTCGTTTTTCGCCAATGTCCAAAAATCTTAAATGGCGTCTCACATCTAAACGAAGACAGATATGAACAAGCCGATTCTTTCAGTGAATTTGTCTCACTCTTAGCTTTCAAACGAGCTATTGCACGACAAAATCCGTCCACTGAAAGCCAAGATCGAAGCTAGCTCTCCCGAGGGGGGGGACGTCAGCGAAAATTTTTTCTCTGCGATTGCTTTCAAATTCACCATACCGATGCAGAATTCCACGCTGAATCCAAATCTGGCCTCCGTTTTCCCATCCGATGCTTCGTTTTGGCGCTACAGACCAAAACGTCCCAAATTCTAACTCTGTCGTTTTTCCGAAAAATGTTGAAAATTGTTTCTCTCCGATTGACTTGAAACTCACCATGTTGACAGAGAATTTGACGCTGATTCCAAATCTGAAATCCGTTTTCCCATCCGATGCTTCGTTTTGGCGCTACAGACCAAAACGTCCAAAATTCTAACTCTGTCGTTTTTCGACAATCTCCCAAAATCTTAAATGGCGTCTCACATCTAAACGACGACGAAGACAGATATGAACAAGGCGTTTCTTTCAGTGAATTTGTCTCACTCTTAGCTTTCAAACGAGCTATTGCACGACAAAATCCGTCCACTGAAAGCCAAGATCGAAGCTAGCTCTCCCGAGGGGGGGGGGGACGTCAGCGAAAATTTTTTCTCTCCGATTGCTTTCAAATTCACCATACCGATGCAGAATTTCACGCTGAATCCAAATCTGGCCTCCGTTTTCCCATCCGATGCTTCGTTTTGGCGCTACAGACCAAAACGTCCCAAATTCTAACTCTTTCGTTTTTCCGAAAAATGTTGAAAATTGTTTCTCGCCGATTGACTTGAAACTCACCATGTTGACAGAGAATTTGACGCTGATTCCAAATCTGAAATCCGTTTTCCCATCCGATGCTTCGTTTTGAAGCTACAGCCCAAAGCGTCCAAAATTCTAACTCTGTCGTTTTTTCGCCAATCTCCCAAAATCTTAAATGGCGTCTCACATCTAAACGACGACGAAGACAGATATGAACAAGGCGTTTCTTTCAGTGAATTTGTCTCACTCTTAGCTTTCAAACGAGCTATTGCACGACAAAATCCGTCCACTGGAAGCCAAGATCGAAGCTAGCTCTCACGAGGGGGGGGACGTCAGCGAAAATTTTTTCTCTCCGATTGCTTTCAAATTCACCATACCGATGCAGAATTCCACGCTGAATCCAAATCTGGCCTCCGTTTTCCCATCCGATGCTTCGTTTTGGCGCTACAGACCAAAACGTCCCAAATTCTAACTCTGTCGTTTTTCCGAAAATGTTGAAAATTGTTTCTCGCCGATTGACTTGAAACTCACCATGTTGACAGAGAATTTGACGCTGATTCCAAATCTGAAATCCGTTTTCCCATCCGATGCTTCGTTTTGGCGCTACAGACCAAAACGTCCAAAATTCTAACTCTGTCGTTTTTCGCCAATCTCCCAAAATCTTAAATGGCGTCTCACATCTAAACGACGACGAAGACAGATATGAACAAGGCGTTTCTTTCAGTGAATTTGTCTCACTCTTAGCTTTCAAACGAGCTATTGCACGACAAAATCCGTCCACTGAAAGCCAAGATCGAAGCTAGCTCTCCCGAGGGGGGGGACGTCAGCGAAAATTTTTTCTCTCCGATTGCTTTCAAATTCACCATACCGATGCAGAATTTCACGCTGAATCCAAATCTGGCCTCCGTTTTCCCATCCGATGCTTCGTTTTGGCGCTACAGACCAAAACGTCCCAAATTCTAACTCTGTCGTTTTTCCGAAAAATGTTGAAAATTGTTTCTCGCCGATTGACTTGAAACTCACCATGTTGACAGAGAATTTGACGCTGATTCCAAATCTGAAATCCGTTTTCCCATCCGATGCTTCATTTTGGCGCTACAGACCAAAACGTCCAAAATTCTAACTCTGTCGTTTTTTCGACAATCTCCCAAAATCTTAAATGGCGTCTCACATCTAAACGACGACGAAGACAGATATGAACAAGGCGTTTCTTTCAGTGAATTTGTCTCACTCTTAGCTTTCAAACGAGCTATTGCACGACAAAATCCGTCCACTGGAAGCCAAGATCGAAGCTAGCTCTCCCGAGGGGGGGACGTCAGCGAAAATTTTTTCTCTCCGATTGCTTTCAAATTCACCATACCGATGCAGAATTCCACGCTGAATCCAAATCTGGCCTCCGTTTTCCCATCCGATGCTTCGTTTTGGCGCTACAGACCAAAACGTCCCAAATTCTAACTCTGTCGTTTTTCCGAAAAATGTTGAAAATTTTTTCTCTCCGATTGACTTGAAACTCACCATGTTGACAGAGAATTTGACGCTGATTCCAAATCTGAAATCCGTTTTCCCATCCGATGCTTCGTTTTGGCGCTACAGACCAAAACGTCCAAAATTCTAACTCTGTCGTTTTTTCGACAATCTCCCAAAATCTTAAATGGCGTCTCACATCTAAACGACGACGAAGACAGATATGAACAAGGCGTTTCTTTCAGTGAATTTGTCTCACTCTTAGCTTTCAAACGAGCTATTGCACGACAAAATCCGTCCACTGGAAGCCAAGATCGAAGCTAGCTCTCCCGAGGGGGGGACGTCAGCGAAAATTTTTTCTCTCCGATTGCTTTCAAATTCACCATACCGATGCAGAATTTCACGCTGAATCCAAATCTGGCCTCCGTTTTCCCATCCGATGCTTCGTTTTGGCGCTACAGACCAAAACGTCCCAAATTCTAACTCTGTCGTTTTTCCGAAAAATGTTGAAAATTGTTTCTCGCCGATTGACTTGAAACTCACCATGTTGACAGAGAATTTGACGCTGATTCCAAATCTGAAATCCGTTTTCCCATCCGATGCTTCGTTTTGGCGCTACAGACCAAAACGTCCAAAATTCTAACTCTGTCGTTTTTTCGCCAATCTCCCAAAATCTTAAATGGCGTCTCACATCTAAACGACGACGAAGACAGATATGAACAAGGCGTTTCTTTCAGTGAATTTGTCTCACTCTTAGCTTTCAAACGAGCTATTGCACGACAAAATCCGTCCACTGGAAGCCAAGATCGAAGCTAGCTCTCACGAGGGGGGGGACGTCAGCGAAAATTTTTTCTCTCCGATTGACTTGAAACTCACCATACAGATAGAGAATTTCACGCTGAATCCAAATCTGGCCTCCGTTTTCCCATCCGATGCTTCGTTTTGGCGCTACAGACCAAAACGTCCCAAATTCTAACTCTGTCGTTTTTTCGAAAAATGTTGAAAATTTTTTCTCGTCGATTGACTTGAAACTCACCATACAGATAGAGAATTTCACGCTGATTCCAAATCTGAAATCCGTTTTCCCATCCGATGCTTCGTTTTGGCGCTACAGACCAAAACGTCCAAAATTCTAACTCTGTCGTTTTTTCGCCAATCTCCCAAAATCTTAAATGGCGTCTCACATCTAAACGAAGACAGATATGAACAAGCCGTTTCTTTCAGTGAATTTGTCTCACTCTTAGCTTTCAAACGAGCTATTGCACGACAAAATCCGTCCACTGAAAGCCAAGATCGAAGCTAGCTCTCCCGAGGGGGGGGACGTCAGCGAAAATTTTTTCTCTCCGATTGCTTTCAAATTCACCATACCGATGCAGAATTTCACGCTGAATCCAAATCTGGCCTCCGTTTTCCCATCCGATGCTTCGTTTTGGCGCTACAGACCAAAACGTCCCAAATTCTAACTCTGTCGTTTTTTCGAAAAATGTTGAAAATTTTTTCTCTCCGATTGACTTGAAACTCACCATACAGATAGAGAATTTCACGCTGATTCCAAATCTGAAATCCGTTTTCCCATCCGATGCTTCGTTTTGGCGCTACAGACCAAAACGTCCAAAATTCTAACTCTGTCGTTTTTTCGACAATCTCCCAAAATCTTAAATGGCGTCTCACATCTAAACGAAGACAGATATGAACAAGCCGTTTCTTTCAGTGAATTTGTCTCACTCTTAGCTTTCAAACGAGCTATTGCACGACAAAATCCGTCCACTGGAAGCCAAGATCGAAGCTAGCTCTCCCGAGGGGGGGGACGTCAGCGAAAATTTTTTCTCTCCGATTGCTTTCAAATTCACCATACCGATGCAGAATTTCACGCTGAATCCGAATCTGGCCTCCGTTTTCCCATCCGATGCTTCGTTTTGGCGCTACAGACCAAAACGTCCCAAATTCTAACTCTGTCGTTTTTCGAAAAATGTTGAAAATTTTTTCTCTCCGATTGACTTGAAACTCACCATGTTGACAGAGAATTTGACGCTGATTCCAAATCTGAAATCCGTTTTCCCATCCGATGCTTCGTTTTGGCGCTACAGACCAAAACGTCCAAAATTCTAACTCTGTCGTTTTTCGCCAATCTCCCAAAATCTTAAATGGCGTCTCACATCTAAACGAAGACAGATATGAACAAGCCGTTTCTTTCAGTGAATTTGTCTCACTCTTAGCTTTCAAACGAGCTATTGCACGACAAAATCCGTCCACTGGAAGCCAAGATCGAAGCTAGCTCTCCCGAGGTGGGGGGACGTCAGCGAAAATTTTTTCTCTCCGATTGCTTTCAAATTCACCATACCGATGCATATGGTTGCGACTCAACAAACAGCGAATTCAACTCTGGCATTCACATCTTTCTACCTACTTCACATTTCATCAAGGCAGTTGGGAAAAGTATAAAAGGATGATACATCCCTCTATTTACTTATTTCTTCATCATGAAACGTCATCGCTACACCATCGTTAACATTGGACTCCGACGCATCAGAATTTACACGAAAATCGATCTCGCAACATTACATCAAGTAATGGGCAAAAGACCGTTCCAGGACACCATAAAATCAAAAAAATTGGTATCTTTAAAAACGACATAAATTCATGAATTTGAACCCTTTTTCAGGTTTTTAAGACCTAAATACATGAATTTAGTCCATTCAAAAAGTACCATTTTTTCAAAAAATGACATTTTTAAAAACGACATAAATTCATGAATTTGAACCCTTTTTCAGGTTATGAAGACCTAAATTCACAAATCGGCTAAAGCCAGAGGAGCTTCGCTCCGATTTGGGCGTTTTTAAAAATACCCAATTTTCAAATTTTTCAAAATCTCAAAATTTGAGAATTACAATCGGGCGAAGCCCTAGAACCTTCGGTTCGATTTTCATTGCTTAAATCATGACCGTTCAAGGACACCGAAAATCATAAAAGTTGAGAATTTCAAATTCATGAATTTTATCCATCTTTCAGGTTTTTAAAATATATCATGTGACTAAAAATATTTGAAGGAATTGACATATTCTTAACAATAAGTTTAGGTACTTTTACAATTGTCATTCAAGGGTAGAGAACATCTGCTTCCCGCATTTATGAATAAAATGCATTTCAGTGTAAGGAGCTGTGTCCTCCAACTCAAACATTTGAAAGGAAACAATGTATGAAAGAACAAACAGCTGCTACACCCACTTATTCATTTGTAAAGACGTGGCGTATAATTGCAGCATGTAGGAAGTAAGACTTCATTTACAATTCCATTAATCATAACTAGTGACTGTTTTCTTTCCTTATTGCAAAATGCCAAAACGTACTGCCGCAGAAGCTTTTTCGTTTTACATGCCGATTTTACTAAACTTAATTAAAGAAGAGCACAAGGAAACTGCGAATAAATACTTTGAAGAGTGGAAGTTAGAAATTCAATCGAGAAAGAAGAACAAATTGGACTCTCAAAAACAAGTGGAGGATATTACAGTAAAAATAGAACAGTATCTTAACACTACTACAATTCCTCAGTTCAATGTTACAAAAGAACATTTCATTACCATCGAAGATAGTGCTACTATGATTTCAAAACTGATTGCAAGTGATAAAGTGCACCATGGGTCGTTGCTGAGAAGTGCTGCTTATCAAGGTTATGGATTTAAAAGAATTCTGGAATTGAGTGACAATAAAAAAAACAGATTTGTGGTAAACTTGGAACTATCTAGAATTTCCTATAACGTAAGTTATTGTTATTTCTTGATGAACTTATCAGATCTAATTCTACCACACGTATTATTTTTAAATTCATCAACGCCCATTAGTTTTGTTAGAAAACATTTTAAAGAAATCAAAATTTATATAGAAAAATTGAATCAACCGACAACTATAGAAGAAATGAGGTTTGGTTCCCAAGATGAATGAACATTAACTGTGTTGTTTCACTTTTTAAGATATGTGCAATGTACATGCATATTTGATGTATACATATTTATGAAGACTTATTTATAAGTAGTAACGCATTTTGGATTATTTTGAAATGTAATTAAATTTTCTTTTGTTCTCCAGTCTAATGGTAGTAGACTGCTATTGTATAGATCTATATTTCAGTATGTAACATAATCTTTGATATTTAAGAATGATTCATGGAACTTAGTAGTAACACATTTTGGATTATTTTGAAATGTAATTAAATTTTCTTTTGTTCTCCAGTCTAATGGTAGTAGACTGACATTGTACAATTGTATGATAAGATTGATTGTTGTATTATTATATTTGATATTTAAGAATGATTCATGGAACTTAGTAGTAACACATTTTGGATTATTTTGAAATGTAATTAAATTTTCTTTTGTTCTCCAGTCTAATGGTAGTAGACTGACATTGTACAATTGTATGATAAGATTGATTGTTGTATTATTATATTTGATGCAAAATACACTGCCGTTGTTTTCATTTTTCTGTACAAGAAGTAGACATTATTACAGTTATTGGAATTTATTTCATTTAAAATGAATGATGAAAATCCGACAGTTATACTGAGTAATATAGGTGATATATTACCTCAGGTTAATAACATGACTGAGTTCTTAGAAATATACGGCAAACAAACAACTGCGTATTTCTATTTAAATCGAAATTCAGAAGATTGTATTCAAAATATTTATTCAAAATATTTCTTTAAAAAATGGAAGAAACAAAAATGGAAGAAACCGCAAGAATATATCCTTCGTTGTCATATGAACGTAGTTCTACTTTAATGGACATTGAAAAAATGAACAAAGAAAAACACAAAGATAGAGTTAGGTATATGAAAGATAAGGAATCTCAATTATTACTTAGACTAGAACATTATAAAAAATTAAGAAAGAGATGGACTAAAGTTAAGAATGTAACACAAGGAATTGGCATATTCTTAACAATAAGTTTAGGTGCTTTAACAATTGTTATATCTTCAGGTGTTTTAGTAATTCCAGTAGTTGCTACAGCTTTAACAGGTACGGGTGTTTTTGCAACTTCACTTGTTACAATGTTAGATAAATCTTTAATAACTAAGAAACGAAAATCATTAAAAACTAAGCATTTACATATTAAAGAAGTCTATGATAAACTACATTACTACTTTCAAAGAGTATGTGATGATAATGTTATTACGTTAGATGAGATTGAAAAATTTGATCAAATAGCTAATGAAGTAAATCAAACCTTTCAATTACAGTCCGAAAAGTTATTAGAATTTAGAAGAGCTAAAAACTTTAAGCGAAAATTTAAGCAAAACTTTATTGAACAAAACTTAAAACGAGAAAACTTTAAACGAAAAGATGTCAAACAACAAAGCAATAAAAAAATAATTTGTTCAGTAAAATGTTTTTGCTGTATTCCAATGTTACCACAAAATTCAAATATTATATTTTAAAAATGGATAAAATTAGAGCTGATAATTTTAAAAGAATAAAACAATTAGAAGAGTTAATAAAACAAAGAAATATTATGAAAGAAAATCATCTTCAACATAGAATGATAAAAGCTGGTATTCAATCTGATATGTTTGAACAAATGCAGCAAACCGAGCAAGTAAAAACTGATTTTGAGAAAACTATGAAACCATTTAAAACTCTTGAAAAAGAAAGTACAAATAATGATAAACAAATTGATATAACAGATCCAGAGCACAAAACTATATTAGATGACTATGGATTACTAGAATCAAACATTAATAAGAAATTACCAAAATCTATGCAATTTGAACATTCTATCTCATTTATAGATGGAAAAACAATACCTAGATTTTATCTCGGACAAAAAGAAATATTTCCACAACCTTTTCGAGGTATAATTTTTTCACCAGATAAATCTCCTTTTAATTTAGATAGAAATTTTGTTAATCTTTTAAGAGGAGCAGATTTAAATAATTATGCTGTAGAAGATCTCATAAAATATAAAGCTATGTTAGACAGAGTTGGTGCAGTAAAATCTCTTAGACGTTATAAACAATTAGAAAATTTATTATCAACGGGAGTTAAAGTAGGGAAAGGTTTATCTGAAAAACAGAAAACTGAAACAACTGTATTTTTACCAGATGATCCACAAGAATTACTAAATAGATTAAATATTTTAATATCTGCAATAAAAGAAGGACATAATTCTAGTTTCAATGAAATTCATGCTATATTGAAAAGACTGTTAGAAAAGAAGATTCTAAATGAAGAGGATTATAAAAGTATAACCGGACATCTCTGATGTCCTCCAGGGCTTCGCCCGAACCGGACATCTCTGATGTCCTCCAGGGCTTCGCCCGTAGCTGAAATATGTTGTTGTTTTACTTTTTTCATAAAAAAAATATTTCATAAAAAATATTTATTTAATTTTTTAGTTTAAAAATGTGTTCAGCAGATTTAGACAAAATTAATAATCATTTAGAAAATTTGATAGAGATTTTGGGTTCATCAAAATTTAGTACGACGTTAAAAATTATAACAACTACTTCATCACACACTTGTAATTTAGAACCCATTCTACATTTGGAACAAAATAAAAATTATCAAATTGCATTGACTAGTTTCTCTACATTTAACACTATTCAAAACGTTATCAAAGATGTGAATGATCAATTTAGATATTCTACTGATAACAGCAAAACATGGAAAATACTAACTTTTCTTCCTGGTTCTTACGAAGTTGAAACAATATCAAATGAAATTAAGAGACATTTAGGTATATCATTTAAAGATAAGAAACAATTACATTTTGCAGTTGAACCGGCAGTTAATAAATTTTCTCTTACTTTAGACGAAAATCATCAAGTTGATTTTAATCATGATAGATCATTGTCAAAGCTATTAGGATTTAATAAACAAACTTATAGTCAAGGTTATCATTTAGGTGAGAAGATTCCAAAAATAACTGAAATAAATTCAATTGTTGTACATTGTGACATTATTGAAGGAGGATATATAAATGGTAAATTATCAAATTTAATATTCAGTTTTCCAGCTTTTACTGTACCCATTGGTTATAGATTAAATGTAATTCCACAAACATTAATATATTTTCCTATTACAAGAAAAACTATTAACAACATTGGCATTAGAATCACTGATGAGAAAGGACAAGAAATAAATTTTGGAGGTGAAGAGATTATGATAGATCTTTTGGTTCGGGAGGTATAAACTCCCGTTCGGGAGGTATAAACTCCCGTTCGAGAGGTATAAACTCCCGTTCGAGAGGTATAAACTCCTACGCGAAGCTAGAGAAGTTTAATTTTCTTCTTCTTCTTTAGAAACAAAAAATAAAAAAATAAAAATAAATTTTTTTATTAAAAAATGAGTGAAGTGCTACCATTAAATAAAAAAAAACTTAAATTTAATCATCATCCAAATTTATCTAATAAAGTTTTGTCAGTTATTTGTGGAAGATCAGGTTGCGGAAAAACGTATCTATTATTTAAAATTTTAACGACTCCAAATTTTTTGGATTATAACAATCTTATAATTTATACAACAACGGCAGAACAACCCGTCTATCAATTTTTAAAATATGGATTTGAAAATAATCTTAAAAAAACAGCAATTGCTTCATTATTCAAAGAATATGAAAAATCTGAAGATGAAGAAGAAATAAGTTCGTGGTGTGAAGAAGCAGCAAAAAATAATCAGTTAGTAGAATCTAATAAAAATAACCATATAAAGATACAATTAATAGATGATAGTGGTAATATGCAAGATCCTAGTAAACTAGATAAAACAATGAAACATTGTGTAATTTTTGATGATTGTGTTAATGATAGAAATCAGTCAGTTCAGAGAAATTATTTCACAAGAGGTAGACATAATAACTGTAGTGTGTTTTATTTAACACAAAGTATGTATTCATTAGACGGAAGTGTTATTAGAAAGAATGCAAATATATTTATACTATTTGAAATAAATGCAAGAAACTTAAGTGATTTGTTAAGAGATTTATGCGTAAGAAATAAAGATGAATTTAAACAATCGTGTAATAATGCTTGGTCAAAAGATTATGGCTTCATTACAATTAATATTGATAAAAAAATTCATGAAAGAGTTATCGAACAATTGTTCTCTGACTAGGCTTTGCCTCGAGGGGCTTCGCCCCGACTGAAAGTCGATCGAAAATATTTTCGCGGAGTGATAAAAATATACAAATATAGTGTTACAATATTTTTTTTATTTTATATATATATCAAATTTGTCTATCTTAGAAATTAGAAAATTAAAAAGGTGAAGTAGTTATTCAATCAGGTAAAATTTTTCTTTTATCATCAAATGGATCTAATGCTAATTTATGTTCTTCTTTTAAATACATTTTATGTTTTTTTGAATTAAGTCTATAATTACATGCTGTTTTTATTTCATTATTAAATAATACATTTTTATAATCTTGAAATGTTATTTGATTAGCCACTGATGCCTTTGAAATTCCTTTTAATGTTTTATGTGTTTTAACGGGCGAAGCCCTGGAAGACATCTCCGATGTCCTAATATTATTAGTTGTATCATAGCAGTAACATTTAGATTTTAAAAATATAGCTTCTGTTATGAAATCTTCATTTCCTTCTAATTCATCTTTTACTTTACATAAATCAGAAGGATGAATGATATCTTTTATTTTATCTATTTCTTCATCAAGTGTAGAATTATACGGTATTGTTAATTCTAAGAAAACAGAATCGGTATCTGTAAAGTGTAATTTATAGTTTTTGCCATAAGCAGGTGCTAAATAATCATATATAAATCTATACATAAATAGTTTAGCTAATTCTAATATAGTGAAACCAATGAAATTAAACTTATCATGTTTTACGCTGATTCGACGTAAATGTACAGCACATAGTTCATCACTAAATCTAGTAGTTCTTTTATATGTAGGTTTCCTTGTTAAATTTTGAAACCTATCTTTATCATAAACTATTTCAATATTTTGTCTATTACGCACATTTTCTAAAGTCTTACCATAAAATGCATTATTCATTAATTTGAAGAACACGTTTCCAAAATCATCTTTATTTCTTTTAGCTATTTTACGTTTTTCAATATTGAACTCTATATAATTTTTTAACCATTTAGATTTTCTATACTCTAGTTTTCGATGTATTTTGGTGAGAATCATTCCATGATCTAAATACCAATCTAGCATTCTTCCTTCAACAACATACTTTCCTTTATTGCTTTGTGTTAACATAAGTTTTTTTGTTGGTCTATATTTCTTAGGAATTAAAGATTTTTGATAATCTGAAAAATCTTCTATATTAGGAATTTTGTTTTCGGGACAGAAAGGAAAATATTTTGTTTTATCTTTTATATAATCAGGGTATACTAAATCAACTTCATATACATAACCAAAATTATTTTCACCATCATATGTTCTTTGATAATCTAGAACGGGTGAAGCCCTAGTAGACATCTCTGATGTCGTACGAATATTACACCATGACATTTCACCTGTTGGTAATTCTTGTATCATGCAAGAAGAATATAAGCTATTAAAATCATAATATAACAAATAGTTTTCTCTCATGAATTCATCAATTGCTTTTTCACGTTCTACTCCTTCTCGTTTCGTTCGAAAAATTTCTAATATTTTTTCTTTTTCTTCTGGAGATAGAGGTTTCATTATTCCATATTCTTGTGGATTTACTTTCTTATTATAACATTTAACATATCTATTACCTAAAACTGATGAAACTCCACCTCTAATTCCAGATTCAAAAAATAATAATTTATCATATGTATTTTCTTTATAATGTTTAAGTTTAACGGACTTTGTCCTAGAGCCATCGGCTTGAACACCAGTATGTTTTAATCCTGCTAGCCATGTTAAACCTGGTGTAGAATAACAATAACATGGATCTATTCCGTAATATTCTAAACACATATCACGAAAGTTTTCAAAAAGATCAGCTAGTATTAATACATCTATCTGTAGATATTTCATTGTATAATCATACATTGTTTTACAATTTAACTCTCTCCAATTTTTTTCAGCTTCTGCATAGTCTTCGTCAGATAATTTTGATTGTTTTAATGTTGATTTAAATTTATTTATTGGAGGAAGTTGTTCTTCTTCCATAATTTTATTCACAGAATTAAAATCAGTCTTCGACTGTGAACCACAGGTTTTATCTCCAGTTATATCAGTCTTCGACTGTGAACCATAGGTCGACTGTGAGCCGCAGGCTATATACTCATACGGAAATATTCCTTTTAAAGGAGTTAAATTATATTTATTTAATATTTTACATTGTTCAGATTTCAAAGTTTTTCCCATAACATCTAATGAATAAGGAGTAAAAAATCTAAATGCATCTAAAATTCTAATGCAACCTAATTGCATTGAAAAATATTCTTCTTCTGTTTTACATAGTACATTTATTTGTTGTTGTTGTAATTTTTCAGATGAAAATAAATCTTTCATTACTAGATGGAAATCATATTTAGAACCATTGTAGAAATATAGAGGAACAAAGTTATATTTAAATTTATTAGCATTAAGATTACAAGAATTATGTGCTGCACCTCTATATAATCCATTTAGATGATCATGATCTTTTACCTTGACGGCAGAGCCGTCGCTTCGCTTGTCAAGATATCTACCTTTGCCATTTTTATAATTTTTTGTAAATTCTCTTCCACAGTAATAACATTTTGTTTCATTAATAAAATTCAATTTTTCTTTTTCTGTTAATGGCATCATTGGAATATTTGTTTCAAGCAATTGTGAAAAACGTCCTTGTAATTCTTCTACTTTCTTTGTAAACATTTCTGAACTATCTTCACCATAGTATTGTAAATATTCTGATTTAAATAATTCAGGATAATTTGAATGAATGTACATTCCCCAACATAATGGTTTTTGTTCAAATAAATATTTTTCTTTACTTTGTTCAGCTGAACTTTTTCCAGGTGCACTTTTTTCAGAATTATAATTTTCAGAATCGGGTGAAGCCCTGGAACTTTCCGTTCGATTTTGTGTCATATTAACATTATATGCTTCAAAATCACAATAAATAGTAAAGGGTACTTTATTTTTAAAATACCATTTATTATATTTTAAATAATCATCTTTAGGAAAAGTATTTTGAACTGCTTCATTTTGTTGGCAATTCTCCAAATGTCTATTCATTTCTTCTAAAGTTCTAAAACTTGTCATACATTGAAGACAAGGAAAATTTTTATTATCTGAAGTTTTTGTAAATATAGAAACATTTTTACACAATATAAAATGACCCTGATAATATAATATATTCGCTTGTGCTGGTTGTTTTGACTGTTCTAGTTTTTCAAATTTATCTTGATATATTTCATGTGTTTCATTAATTTCTTTTGTAATATTAAATGTATTTTGATGATAATTTTGATTTAATATTTGTAGCTGATAAATATATTCTTTATCATATTGTTCTTTATATTGTTGTAGACATTTTTTTAAAGATTCATTTATTTTTTGATTGGTTTCATTTTCTTCATTATTTAATTCTTTATTATTTAATTTTTTATTATTTTCTTCATTTAATTTTTGAATTGTTTCTATCTCATTTTGATATTTATGGTGATATTCTTGTAGTAACATTTTTATTTGTTGTTGATAATCTATTTTACATTTTTGTAAACTTTCATTTAAATTTTCTAATTTTTGTTGATATTCTGAAGATAAAGATGAATATTTGTAATTATAATCATCAGTACGTCCTTTATAATTATTATGATTAATCATTATTGGTGATAGTGTTTTAACAAGTTCAAATTTTTCAGTACATATTATATTTCCTTGGTAAAAAATATTATGATGCATGTAATTTCCTCTATCATTATATACTATTTCTGATTGACATAAATTTTTATTATTCAAATAAAATTTTTTTGAATCTGAGTAAAGTGGAATAATTTTACCAATAGAAACATAATTCACATTTAATTCAAAAACATTTACTTCTATTAAATTTTTATTCTTTTTATGAAACTTTTTTAACCTATTATAATCATATGGAAATTCATCTAAGCCATCAGAAAGATCAAATTCCTTTATGTATTCTTCTTTATTATAATGACTTAGTCTTTCTTTATGATATTCTGCAGGATGTAAATGTGCTATAATACTCCACAGAAAACAATAATCATCTTCATTTTTTATGTTGATTAATTGTGGTGAACTGAAAGGTAAAGGAACATAACTACCACCAGTATTATTTTTATATTTATCAATTACTATTTTCTTAGATAGTATTTTAACAAATCTCCAACCAGATTCACGTAACTGGGCTTCAATTATACAATTTTCTAATTTAAGTATCATCGATTCAAATATGGGTTGTATATCATTTACATTATGAATTTCTTGTGACTTTGTAAAATGTCCTTGTATTATTTCTTCAGGAATTCCATCAGGTCCATTTTTTGTATAAAGTACTTCTACATTCATATAACATTTGAAAGATTTCTTAAATATATTATAAAAGTTGGTTAGAATATCAGAAAAAGTTTTATCGGTTTCATTATATTCAACGGGCGAAGCCCTAGAAGACATCTTTGATGTCCCGCGAAAAGACTGATTAAATAAATATTTAATATCTGTTACGGCTTCATCAAATTCATCTATTTCGTTAAATTCATCAGTATCGCTAAATAAATATCTTCCATCTGGTACGGGCGAAGCCCTGGAAGACATTTCCGATGTCCCATGTACGGGCGAAGCCCTAGAACCTTCGGTTTGTATGGTCTCATCTTCACTATTAAAAACTTTTTTATATTCCGAATGTGAATAATCATCAAACATTTTTTTAACTTTTATATCAGTAGGCAATGTTTCTAGATAGTTTTTATAACTATTTAATTTTAATATATTTCCTTCATCAACTCGTTCTACATTTTGTAAATGCATTTTACTTTGTAGATGAGATTGATAACTTCTTTTTGTTTGCAACTTTTTTTTACATAAGACACAATAAAACTTGGTATTTTCCATTTTTTTTATTTTTTAAGGAAAAATTTGTGTTTTAATTTTAGATATAAACATTTTAATATCAAGGACTTGAGTGTTATTTTATATTATTATATATTACACGTTCTTTAGTTATTTTTTTTCTTTATCATATTAAGTTTAATCATATTAAGTTTTATCTTATTAAGTTTTATCATATAATGTTTTATCAAAAGATAATTTAAATTTTTTTTCACTAACTATTGATTCATCATCATCATCATCATCAATTGATTCTTCATCATCATCATAAATTGTTTCTTCATCATCATAAATTACACTTTTTGGTATAGGATGCCCTTCCATGATAGGATACCATTCTCTTATTGGAATATCTAATTCTAAATTACATCTTTTATCTGATAATAATATAATAGAGAAAAATATTGGTCTTTGATCTCTTTTGGAAAATTTAATAACACCACCATAATTTGAATCACTTTTAGTTTTAGTTAAAGATGATAAAATTTTAAATTGATTAGATGTAAATCCTAATTTAAATTTTGTAGACCCCACACATAGTTGTCTAACAGTATCTTCAACTATGCCATCATTATTATTTTCAATTGTAAGAAAATGAAATTTAGATAAATTTTTATAATTACTAATATTTTTATAATCTTTTTTACCATTTACACCTTTTTCAGATGTTACAGAATCATCATTATTATCATAAGATTCTCTAAGATCGGGCAAAGCCCTAGAATCTTCGGTTCGTTTATTATGATTATGATTATGGTCATTGTTAATAGTATAAGGTGTAGACCACATATAAATTTTCTCTTGTTGAGCTAAACCATTTATATAAGATTTTAATAAATTAATATTTAAGTTGGAATATAATCCTATATACGTATCATCATCATATCTTTGGGGCATTTCTAATGTTTCTTGTTTATAAATTGTGTCTCTATAATAAACTTGACATAATAATTCTTCATTATGTTTTTTACTCTCTATGTGAATGTTATATTGATTTTGTTCATCAACAAATAATCTTATTTTTTCTTTGGAAAAAGATTTTAATTTTTTAACTAATTCTTTAATATTGATATAATTGATAATTTTAGTTTCTATCCAATCAGTATTACTAATTGGTAACACTGCTCTAATAAATCCATAAACATTATTATGACCTATTATAACCATATTTTCTTTATTTAATTCAACATAAGCTACATCATTATATTTACTTACAATCTCCATAAATTTAATAAATGGATCCCCCGGAAATAAACAATAATTAGTTTCTATAGAAGGTAAACCTTTAGTCTGTTCTCTAAATATTTCGGCTTGTAATTGAAATAAAATATTAACATCTATACATGGATTATTATTATTATTATTATTATCAAAACATTTATTTTCAAATCCCGTTGATCTCGTCGAATAAGAAGAACAGGATGATGCGGGCGAATATAATTTTTTTAAATTTGGATTTTCCATTTTTTTTATTTTTATTAGAAAAAATTTTATTTTTTTTATTTTTATTAGAAAAAATTTTATTTTTTATTTTTATTAGAAAAAATTTTATTTTTTTATTGTTATTAGAAAAAGTTTTACTTTTTTATTGTTTTAAAAATGATGTTACCAAATGTTGGTGGAGGTGCATATATCCCGAATAATCGTGAATTAGAAATAGAGATAGAAAATTATATCATGAAAACTGGAGACGTTTTATCTGGTCCATTGCATCTTTCTATTCTTCCACAACAAAATACAGAGTTAACAAATAAACAATATGTTGATACACAAATCAATGATTTAAAGGAAAAATATATAAACGATGTTTTGGTTCCACTGATGAACGAATTAAAGTTGCTTAAACTTAATGACAAATCATTAAACGAAAAATTATTAAAACTTGATAAAAAGGATAGAGAGCTAGAAGCAGATATAGCAAAACTTTTTAAAAAGATTTCAGAACAATCAAAAATTTTAATATTACTTTCTTTAAATTTAAAATCTGCTGTAATTAAAAATAAACATCAGATAAAAATGTTAAAAGAACAATTAGAAGATGAAATAGAAAAACTTCCTGAAAGAATTAAAAAAAATTTAAAGCAGTTACAAACTACATTCCAAAAAAGTGTTGATGAATTGAGTTCTAAAATTACTCAACAAATGAAAAAGATGAATAGAATAATAAATGAAGTAAACTCACTTAATGAAAAAGTTGATAAAATGAAAACTCTTAAAATCAATTTAGAAAATGAATTAAAGAAAAATTTACAAGAAAACTCTAAAGAAAATAAAGAACAGTTAGATTCTGTTAAAAGACAATTAGATGTTCTTAAAATTAAGTTAAATGCACTTAAAACGGCGTTGAAGATGAATCAGGTGAAAATGCAAGTTAATAGAAAAGAAATTAAAGTACATCACACGCTGCTTGACGCAATAGATAAAGTGCAACAGTCAATTAATAAAGTTATCTCGAAGTTGTTGTCCATTCACAAACGTAAATCTTAACACGTAGATATTTTTCCCAAAAGTCAAATTTAATCCTAAAAAATGCCTATAATTTATAAACACAATCTTAAACATTTTGCTTCAAATCAAAAAATTGCTCATGAACCATCTATGAAACCTGTGTACCATTATGATAGTGTAGAAACTGTCGGAACACAAAAGTTCCTAGAAAAGACGTTCCAAAAAGAAGGGGCTGGCATCTTTTCTGGTATTGGTAGTATCGTTAACTTAATTAAAAATAATAAAGATTTGATTACATCTGCTGCAAAAGGAGCAGCTGCTATAGGTAGTACAGCTAGTGCAATATCAAATGCTGTCAAGTCTCAAAACGAATTAAAACAACTAGAAGCTATTCGTAAACTTAGGAATGATTCCGAAGAACTAAAAAAATTAAAAAAACTTTCAGATGAAACAAAGAACAAAATTGCTAACATTGCTGTTGGGGAAACCTTGAGGAGCGGAGCTCCGTCTGATAGTAAACATAATGAAAAAACAATTGAAGAAATAAGAGGTAATGGGCTAGCAAAATTCTAAAATTATATTTTAGTAAAATTATTTAAGTAAAATTATTTTAGCAGAATTTTTTCTGTCTGGGAGAAAAACAAAAAGTCAAATTATTTTTTATAAAAATGTCTTCGCTTATCGAAAATAAATTTAGATTAGACGATCCTCCGTTCGTCAGTTATAATCAAAAAAAGAATGACTATATAAGAATTGCTATGAATCCCGGATCTTCCAGTAGAGTAAATACTGGAGGAGATTTAATTTTTGAAGTTGATAATCAGCAGAGTTATTTATATCTACCTGATTCATTTTTACACTGTGCATATTCTTTGTATAGTGATGCCAATTTTACAACACCATTACCAGAAACCGATAATATTGCACTAGAGAATAATTTCTTTCCAAGATTATTTACACAAATGCGTTTAGATGTTGCAACTCAAAATATAGAAACAATAAGTGATTCTCCAGGTGTAATTGATACAATGCTTAGATTTGTAACAATTGGTGAAAATAATAAAAAGTATGAAATCGAAGGTTGGTTTCCTGATACTAATGATGGTATAATTGTTGATGATTTAACTCACGCTGGAACAGATGCCGCAGGAATTGCGAAAGATGTAGAAAATATTGCAAAACATTTAAATAAAACAAATAATGAAGCATATAAAGAAAGACGTGAATTTAACAAGAAAAGTAAACAGACAGTTAATTGGTCATTGTCTCCATTATTCGGATATTTAGATTATGATAAAATATCATATCAATTAAAATTTAAATTAATAATTCATCGTACAGCAAATAATGAATTAATCTTTTTTGGTAAGACTGGAAAAAAAGCATATTTAAAAATTGATAGACTTGAATGGTGGATTAAGCATATTACTCCTAGTTTAGAGGTTGAAACAGCTATTGCAAAAAGATTAAATACTAACAAACCAATTCCAGTAAATTTTCTAAAGCGTACTGCTAGTTCAGTAACTTTTTCCGAACAAAGATTTAACTGGCATTTTACTAGAACTGCGAATACTCCAAGATATTTATTACTAACATTTCAAAGAAATAATTCTCCAAGTTTTGATAAGAACAACAATATTTTTCATATTAATACAATTCGAAGTTTACAAGTTTCATTAAATCAAACTCGATATCCAATTGATCCATTAAGATTCGATGATACCAATAATCAATTTATGGAAGGATATGATTCTTATCGAAATCTTTGTACAGAATTTGGAGTTGAACCACAATTAACTCCTGGAGATTGGAGACATTTATATCCTGTTTTCTGTTTCGATTTAAGTGCACAATCTGAAGATATTATTAAAAATGGTTGTGATGTAACAATTAATATTGAAAAGAAAGATTCCACAACTTCATTGATGGCTTATGGTTTATTGCTAGAAGATGTAAAATATTCTATTGAAATTCTTAATGGAAAGATGACTAGGATAAGTTAATTAAAATTTTTTCATAACTAGAATAGATTAAAAATTCTTAACTTAAAATTTTTCATAACTAGAATAGATTAAAATTTTTTGGTAACTTAAAATTTTTTAGTAACTTGAAATTTTTTAATAACTAGAATAGATTAAAATTTTTTGGTAACTTGAAATTTTTTCATAACTAGAATAGATTTAAATTTTTGATAACTTAAAATTTTTTTATTAAAAATGTCGCAAGCGAAAAGTAATATTAATAATAAAACTGTTGAATTAAAATTACGTAATATTGTTGACAAAAATACCCCTAAAACTATTACTATTAATAAAAAAAAGTATTACATAAGTAAACCAATGATAGAGAATATTCAATTACAAGAAGAAAAGAATGGCGGGATTCTCCCATTAATTCCACTAATAATAGGAGGCATAGCTGCAGCAGGAGGTGTTGCAGGTGGGACAGCTGGTATTGTCCAAGCAGTAAATAAAAATAAATCAGAGAAAGCAGCATTAGAAGAACAAAAACGACATAATAGAGAGTTAGAGAAAGTTGCTAGGGGAGAAGGAGTAGTAGATAATTTTATTAGTAAATTAAAATTAGTTGATGAAGGAAAACGAGTTCTTAAAAATATTCTCCACAATGTTGATGATTTAATTGAAATTAAAGAAACAAAAGATGGTTCTGGAATATATCTAAGTCCTAGTATGATTCGGTAATAACCTCAGGACCTTTGGTCCATAAGGTAAAACATTTATTTTATCTTTTAAAATGAATTCTAAAAATTCCGAAAATTTAATTAAATTAAAAATTTCTAATTTAGATTTATTGAATTATCTATTAAACAAAAATAAAAACTCACATTGTCAGCATATTGGAGGTGACAAGAACAAAGTTCCATACCACTTCGGTGGTGATATACAAAAAACATTAGAAAACTTTCCTGGATTTATTTGGAGTAAATATTCGAAAGAAAAACATCTTCCTGGTCATTCATATACTGGGCCAGGAACTCGATTAGATATAAGACTAGATGAGAATAATAATCCGAAACCAGGTGAAGAACCGATAAATAGAGTAGATGCCGCAGCTTACAGGCATGATTTAGCTTATCGAAATCATGATATAAGTTCTCGACATGCAGCTGATAAGAAGATGATTCAAGAATTAGATAGTATTCAGAATCCTACATTTAGAGAAAGAATTGAAAGAATGTTTGTTAAGAAAGCTTTACAAGCTAAAATATTATTCGGTCAGGGTTTAAATGAAACTAATAACCCTGAGAGCAACGCTCGAACTAATAACTCTGAGAGCAACGCACGAACTAATAACTCTGAGAGCAACGCTCGAACCTACGCGTCCGAAATCCACAAGGAATATAGAAGGCCTAAATATTTATTGAAAGTAAAAGTATTTAATAAAGATGATATTTGGAGTGCTGATCTTATTCATATGCTGAATGAAAGGGACTACAAATACGCATTGACCGTTATAGATTTATATACACGATACGCTTGGGTAAAGCCTTTAAAAAACAAAAGTGGTCTATCAGTTAAATATGCGTTTGAAGAAATCTTTAAAGAAAGTAAGAGAAAGCCAAAAAAATTGTTTGTTGATAAAGGGTCGGAATTTTATAACAGAAACGTTCAGCCACTATTTGAAACTGTTTATTCAACTGAAAATGCAGGAAAAGCTGTAGTGATAGAAAGATTCAATCGGACGTTAAAAAATATAATTTTCAAAAAATTTACTCAGCAAGGAAATCAGAAATGGTTGAAGATATTACCAGGAGTTGTAGAAGAGTACAATAATAAAGTTCATTCTGGTATTGAAGAAACCCCAAAGAATGCTTCTGACGACCCTGATTTGATACGAAAGAAAATATTCGAGAATAATAATTTGAATGAGAGTAATCCGAATTTGCAGAAACGGAACAGAAAATTTAAAATTGGAGATAGAGTTAGAATATTTAAATATAAGAATAAATTTGAAAAAGGCTTTGTTGGCTATTGGACTAAAGAAATATTTGAAATTTGTAAAATAAATCAAAGTTATCCGATTACTTATGAAATTAAAGATTTAGATAATGAGGATATCAGAGGTCGTTTTTATCAAAATGAATTACAGAAAACAGAGCTTTAACCTTTAGGTGGCGCTTTAGCTAGCTTCGCTTGAGTTATAGATTGTTTAACTCTAACAAAATATCTAGAAATGATACTCCTTTTTGTAATTTGTACAAAACGTATAAACATAATTGTCCACAATAAGTAGTTCCCGGTTTTTGAATTTGAAACGTATTATAAATTCCATTGCCAAGTATTTCTGTTACTTCATTCGTAGGTGGAAGTCCGTATGAGTCAAAATAATAATTTGAACAGTTTATATTTCTTTGTCCTGCTGACCAATGTACGCCTTTTTCATCTGACGTATGGAGATTGGTTACGAAATTTACAGTTATTGATGGAACTTTGTTCCGGGAACTGAAGGTTCCTGTTGGCTTATTTTTTAGGAATTGTAATTCGTCTCTCATTAGAACATGAAAATTCTTTATTCCTAATTCATTTGCGATTTTCTTTAGGTCGAAATTTGTCGTAGTTTGCGTTCCATATAATTTAAAAAACTTATTTATGTTGCTCATTTTATAATAAAAAAATTTCTTAAGGGACCCCTAGAAGACAGAAGGGAGGGGGTAGCAGAACTACGTTCATATGATATTGAAGGATATATTCTTGCTGTTTCTTCCACTTTTGTTTCTTCCACTTTTAAAGAAATATTTTTAGACACATGATATATTTTAAAAACCTGAAAGATGGATAAAATTCATGAATTTGAAATTCTCAACTTTTATGATTTTTGGTGTCCTGGAACGGTCATGATTTAAGCAATGAAAATCGAACCGAAGGTTCTAGGGCTTCGCCCGATTGTAATTCTCAAATTTTGAGATTTTGAAAAATTTGAAAATTGGGTATTTTTAAAAACGCCCAAATCGGAGCGAAGCTCCTCTGGCTTTAGCCGATTTATGAATTTAGGTCTTCATAACCTGAAAAAGGGTTCAAATTCATGAATTTATGTCGTTTTTAAAAATGTCATTTTTTGAAAAAATGGTACTTTTTGAATGGACTAAATTCATGAATTTAGGTCTTAAAAACCTGAAAAAGGGTTCAAATTCATGAATTTATGTCGTTTTTAAAGATACCAATTTTTTTGATTTTATGGTGTCCTGGAACGGTCTTTTGCCCATTACTCATCAGCAAATTCCACACAGCAAGTATTCTCCGGGTCGACCGCAAATGTTAGTGGTGAAGATGAGCAATTTACGGAATCTTCAACTCTTCCCAAATGGAATTGTTCAGATTCTCGGCGCCCTTTCTCATTCATCAGCGCGGTTAATGCGCTTAGAGCTGCAGAAACTACTACGACGGATATGGAAGAGGGAGAAGTGTGTGATGTCGAATCTGACGGTGGACAATATGGTGATCTCTACTCAATTGAGTGAAGATGTATCGTTTTTAAAGATTCATACCAGCAGTTTCAATTTGTGTTATGAACCAGAACTTTTTCCCGCGGCTCTCATTAGTTGCTTGTTACCTGTGCATGTTGCAATCTTTCATAATAGTAAAGTTATCATTGATGGACTGAAATATGAAATGCAAGCAGATACGATCCTAGACTATCTAATCGAGTATGTATATAACCAACGGATTGTAAAATAAAAACAACTTTATTCCAACATGATGCTTTTTATTTCAAATCATTATAGAACATGCAAATCATCTCTTCATTAGAGGATGGATTATATGAAAACTTTTGAATAACAGATTTAAATTGTTGTACATGTAAACGTTTTAGAATGAAGTACAATACGAAAGCACTACAAGTTGATGAAAGTGGATGTTGCAGTATGCACTCATTTCGTTGATATTGACGAGTATGCTTTCGCAACCACTGCTGTGTTGGTATATTCGGAGGTTGAGCAAGAGAGTCAAATAGTTCACCACGTCTGTCTTTTCCAATAAAGATAGCTTTCTAATGCTCACATTCTAAATTATGTGAATGAGTGTTCAATACGATAAAGATGGGATACTGTTTTACAGTAGTCGGTAAGGTATCTAGCAAATAAACATTATCAAAAGCTTTCAACGTAGCTTCATCTGCATTACGCTGCACTTTAGTCTTTATATCGTCAGCATTCAACCAACTCATTAGCGATTATAGTGAAGAATCACGTCACAATACTTAGTTATTTCAAAACTTGAATCAAAGACTGCATAAATTAGTACATTGATCGTCTCCGTTAGCGTTGTTTTGAACTCCAGATCCAAGCAAATATTATGGGGAACGTTCGCTTGACGATGAGGTGCACTAATATCGCTGTCGATAGTCAAATCAAATGCATAAATAGTATATCCATTTTTAAACTATTTCATTGTGAGTCCGTTGGTATCGTCTGCGTTGTAAAAGCCAAAGACATTCATGTAATCAACATAACTACGCAAAAATTGATAAGAAGTAAAATCTGGTTTATAGGGCGGACCAGGATGACTAACACCATTTACACGCAAAGCAATTTCACTTAAATTGTTAAATTGTTGTGTTTGAAGTAGAAAGGATTCTTCTTGACATTACCATTGAATGCATCAGTTTCAATCATTGCTACCATGAGGAGCTTTGGCGCTTCCGATGGAAAAAGACCACCTTTCATAAAACTCTTTTGATCTTTCGGAATAGTAAATGTGAGAAGCTTTGTATGTTGAATGGGATAAATGGCATTGATGCGGTTAAGACCCTCAGCATGTCCTTTAATGACACTTGGATAAGCCATCACTCGACGAATGTATACTGTAATATCTTCCACATGAATTTTAAATTTCACAACTGAAGCAAATGCATTCAACAAAAATTCAGGCTAAATTCAATGTAAGTTTGAGTCGCATACTGGTATTACAGAGTAAAAATCTTGATTGTCTGAAGAAGTCTAAATTAAGTAGACCATATAGCTGACATACTTTGCTATCTTTAATCAAAGCAGACCGCTTTACAAAACCAGTGTTTGTCTCACTATCAAATAGTGCTGCTTCATCTCTATACCATCACATTGCTTTCATATGACTGTTTTGAGCTGCTGGATGAAACTGTGATAGAGCATTCAAATATGCTTCATAGGAATAATCGCTTTGACCACCTTCCACTTGTTGCTCTCCAATAGTTAGAGAAACATCGCGAAATAATGTAGCCAGTGGTAAATTGTTTAGACCAACTTTATGTGCATCTTCAATTTTAGTTCCATCTTCTTCTTGAATTTTAAAATTCACATCAACCGTCGCATAACTCAAATCAATGCAATCATCGCTAGCGCCAGGAATAAAAAATTCAATAGGACCAGTATTCTCAGCTGTACGACGATGATAATCTACAATACTTGAAATAAGAATATCTGTCTGTATTGTTTGTTGATCAAACAAACAAAAGCCTGAAGTTTTGCACTCCATGATTAGAAGTTATGACAGCGTCGTCGTTTAGCACTTGATGAAAGATTACAACGCGCGACGTTTGCATGAATGCCTTTTCTTAGTTTCGTTTGAAGCTCGCTTCTTACCACCTCCACCCTGTTTTCTTTTTCTTCTAACATTCATTCGTTTAGGTGCTTTCTTTTGTTGAGTAGCATTAGAAGTTTGCTGTAATGTTCTTAAACCGCGTTCTTTCCCACGATTTAGTAAAGTACTCTTTACATTTTTACCACTGGTAATATCATTAACAACATCACCAGCAAAGCCAACAGCATTATTGAAAAAAATCGTTTTAAAGATCTTCCGACAGTAGGTAAGAGAGGTGCCACAACAGATTTCAGCGCACCAAATATGCTACCTCCACGTTGACGGCGGGTGCCGCTGTAAATTGCACCCACGCCACTTAGATAGGAGGGGCGTGAATAAAACGATGCAGTCAGATTCGTAACTTAGACCTTGACATTACAAGTTATGTCTTTGCATAAATCACTGACGATCACGTAGATGACAGGTGTCTGCACGACGCATCCAAGAGTTCATACTTGAAGGATAACCAACCCATTTAACAAGACACCATTCCTCACCTTGTCGTTTCTTACTTCGAATGATTTTCTCTACTAAATATGTTTCACTTTGAGCGACCAACTCAATCTCATCACGATAAAAGCTATCATCAATTTCTTCATTATCGTAATCTTTCAACTTGTAAGTTGTTGGGGAGTCTTTTTATTGATACTTAAACTTTGAAAATTTCTTCTGTCCAATTCGGGAGATAACCTTTGGCAAAAACACTCTTAACTTTTGATATGCGAACTCTACCACCTATTTTCACATCACTTTTTGCATTATTACGCTTGCGTTGGAATGTCTCATGCACTCTATCTACGTTGTCAGCATTCACATCCGCTGGTCTGAGTCCAATAGAACGATGAATAGAGTGATTGCAGGCATAAAGCGTATCTTGTAGAACCTTTGTCCAATTTTGTGTTAAGTTGGCAGCGAAATGTTTCCACAAGCAATATTTTAATGTACGATTAAAACGTTCAACTAGTGCAGCCCTATAAGCACTCTTTACACTAAACAGCTCAATATCATATCTCTCAAATAATCTTCCCACATGCTAATTTTCGAACTCTTTTCCTTGATCACTCTGAATTTTCTTTGGAATACGACCCTCTCGGAAAATTGACTGCAATGCCTTTGCTACTCGTTAGTTTTTAAAGGTTGAGCCCACGCATAACGCGAGAAAATATCAATTACGGTTAAGATAAAATTGTGTCTCGAGTTATATTTTGAAATAGCGGCGGCGTCACACAAATCTGCTTGCCACTGTTCATCAATGTCATGAGCAATATAATGACGGGTTCGATACTTCTTTTTCGCTTGTTTGTGGAGTGTATATGTAGCTTGACCCTTTAACCATTGTTTAACTTGTGAGTGTGGAAGACCGCTCGCTTTTGACAATTTCTTTATATGTAGATGCAAATCCTGCAGGATGTTTTACATCATAATATATTGACTTTAAAAGCTCATCCGATGACGACTGACTCCTTCTCCTTCTTCTCATGTTTTTGCTTTCTTACCTTTTTGCATTTACAGCAACCAGAGGATTTATGGGATTTACGTTTACATTGCTTAGGAGTCTCATTGTGAGAGCTGGCACAGCAAGTACAAGTTACAGTTACATTTACTTCCGGTGGCTCATTGCATGGTAAGCAACACATCTGCTTCATATTAATAGTCTGAGAACATGTATTTCCTTGGAGGAGTTCTTCTACGTCATTCTCTTCCCCTTGTTTGCTTGATGGGTGTTGGAGGGGAATTAGAAGGTGATCTCTTAAACCAATTCCTTGGCATTTTCATTTTACTCTTAACCGGTGAAGTAGATGAAGTAGCATCAACTGCTGAAATAGAATCAAGTTCTTTCAATGTTTCATTATTCAAAGCAAATTTTGGAACATTGTGCTTTTTCAATAGTTGAAGAAAGTAAGACCAACCAGGTGAGACATAGCCTTGACGGCGCTATCTGCGTGTTGCATACTGAATAAAGTCTTCATAACGTGAAGCATTAATAATTTCATAATCATCTGAAATGATTTCACCTCTATCATTCACAGTGAGATATGGTTCAATGCTGTTGAAAAGAGCTATTGCATGTGCACGAGATGCTAAAGGTGTAGCAGTCGAAACAGAGTCACGCATCTTATTCTTCAAACTTTTTATTCTTCGACAGTTTCCGATTGTAATAATACAGCACGATGCGGATCTTTGATATGCGCATTTTGCTGATAATTTAATTCATTCCTATAAATTTGATTTGCAAGAGGTTGTCTTACTTGCTGCATGGCAGTCAATTGTACATATTCATCCTGAGGAATAACAACCATGCGAGAATAAGAACTCATAGTTTGTAGATAATCATAGGCTCTTTCAAAATATCACTTCGAAATCTAAATTCTTCCGGACGCTCCTGTGTAAAATCAATAAATAAGTAACCGTGTGGTTTTTCAGTTGCTGCTTGGAAAATTTCAATTAAGGCTTTTGAACCTCTTGGCGCAACTTGTCGCGCTAAAATTTCAAATTGACTTCTATGTCGTGGATTCTTAAAAATAGCGCAATAGTGTGTATTCAGGTTTCGTGTGCGGGCTTCTTTCCCATCAGGAAACAAATTTTGCGTGGTATAGATTATAAAGCATCTTTGATGTGCTGCGCGAGTGAACATATCTGTAACATCTTTAGAATTCTCGCTTTCTTTTAATAGATCATCCAATACAACGACATCATTGGACTGAATCTTATCCACTGAAATAATTCCTTCATTCCGAATAAAGTTGCGACGTTGCAATTCCTGAAAGAGTGACGGTTGATAAATGCCATAACACCAAATCACTCGATTGATAGGTTCCCCAAACAGCTCTTTTCTTTTATCTAGCAAATTCACAGTGAAAACAGTTTTACCTGCATGGGATGGACCTGATACAGTCAGAACTTTATCACATTGAAGTCTGAAATCCATTTTAATACTTTGGGATTCAATATTTCCATAATTAACGCTTACCAAATAGGTCGCCTACTACATGAGCTAACAGCGGAAGTAACACTGAAAGGAAACCGCCCTTTTGTGTTAGAGTTTTCCCTTTTTCTTTGAAGGGTAACTTTAGCATTGGAGATGAATCGCAATTTCGTAGTATGTCGCTTAAGTAACTTTCGTTGTTGTGGTGATAATTTCTTTGACCTCGAACTTCTCACATGACAAGTATTTCTCGAATAAATTTATCATTAGCATGTCGTATAGCATTATATCGCTGATTTCCTTTCATTCGTTGAAGAGCTCGAATGGCCTCAGAAAATTTTGAAAACTTTCGACTTTTGCGTTTCGCCATTTTTCTCTTAACCATTGTTACAACTTGATTTTTCCACATTTGCATAGGTGCTAACTTAAATGACAGAAGTGACACTCAAAATGAGCGATATCACAGTGACTGCATTGACAAAGTTGAATACAGCATCGTATGAAACAGCGCTGGCAGAAAGTATGCTTACATCTCTTAGAGATGCGTTTTTCACTTCCATCCTTTCGCTTACATACATCGCACATATTTTCACTCTTGCTAACAACTTCTAAAGCAAGTCTTTTTGAAGACATGAACTTGCTAGCCTTTTCTAAATAATAGACACATGTGCAGAAGGAATATACTTCGAGAGTAAGCAGACACAACTCGAAAACCAATTGTGCTACGATCAAGTACCATTGCATCTCCAAGTTTCTTTTATACAAAGTTGAATGTAAATATGTGAAATCGCTTCAATCACTAAACTGCTATCATGATGGTTAAATGCATCAAGACGTTGAGCAATTTTTTCCATATGTCTTTCAAAAAATTCTTCGGGATTATCTACAACTTCCATTGAATAAGAAGCAAAGTGGAAGATACGATCTTCTACCTCTTCTTTCCCAAAGTGAAGAATGAATGAAGTGAAATGAATTTTTGCAACTAATCTCACCATTACAATTCTATTAGAAAACGTATCCATTAACTTCAAATATAGAGTGCTAGTATCACCAATAACTGATTTGATGTTGATCTCATCTTTATGAAAAGTTATCACATAATCTTGAATAGTTCCCTTTAAGCTTTGTCTATGAAAACTTAATGTTCCCCAATCATTTGAGAAAGACATTATCATCCTTCATCTATTCCATCCGCTGCATGAAAATAACAAATCTCTTCATAAAGCATTTATTAAACGACTTCAACAAGCATGAATTACAAATTTTAGGTTTGAAACAGATAAAATAGATACAGTTGGTAGCTATCATATAAAGAGCAATGATGACCAAAGTAATGGGCAAAAGACCGTTCCAGGACACCATAAAATTCAAAAAAATAGTATCTTTAAAAACGACATAAATTCATGAATTTAGTCCTTTTTTCAGGTTTTTAAGACCTAAATACATGAATTTAGTCCATTCAAAAAGTACCATTTTTTCAAAAAATGACATTTTTAAAAACGACATAAATTCATGAATTTGGGCGTTTTTAAAAATACCCAATTTTCAAATTTTTCAAAATCTCAAATTTGAGAATTACAATCGGGCGAAGCCCTAGAACCTTCGGTTCGATTTTCACCCCCAAAATCATGACCGTTCCAGGACACCGAAAATCATAAAAGTTAAGAATCTCAAATTTGAGATTAAGATCATTTTTTTACTTTGAAAATCATGACCGTTCAAGGACACCGAAAAAATCATAAAAGTTAAGAATCTCAAAATTTGAGAATTACAATTTTCATTGCTTAAATCATGACCGTTCAAGGTCATCTAAAACCGGACACCAAAAATCATAAAAGTTGAGAATTTCAAATTCATGAATTTTATCCATCTTTCAGGTTTTTAAAATATATCATGTGACTAATAATATTTCTTTAAAAGTGGAAGAAACAAAAGTGGAAGAAGCCGCAAGAATATATCCTTCAATATCATATGAACGTAGTTCTACTACCCCCTCCCTTCTAACTTCTAGGGGTCCCTTCTGACTTCAAGGGGTCCCTTAAGAAATTTTTTTATTATAAAATGAACAACATAAATGAGTTTTTAAAATTATATGGAACGCAAACTACGACAAATTTCGACCTAAAGAAAATCGCAAATGAATTAGGAATAAAGAATTTTCATGTTCTAATGAGAGACGAATTACAATTCCTAAAAAATAAGCCAACAGGAACCTTCAGTTCCCGGAACAAAGTTCCATCAATAACTGTAAATTTCGTAACCAATCTTCACACTTCAGACCAAAAAGGCGTACATTGGTCAGCAGGCGTTAAAAATCATCAGCAGAACTATTATTTTGATCGCCCGGAGGCTGAGAACTATTGGTTCGATTCATACGGTTTGCCCCCTACAAATGAAGTAAAAGAATTACTTGGAACGGGAACATACAATACGTTTCAAATTCAAACACCAGGCACTACCTATTGTGGACAATTATGTTTACACGTTTTGTACAAATTACAAAAAGGAGTACCATTTCTAGATATAATGTTAGAATTGAACGAACCGTAGGCTCTATGGCTACGCCTAACAAGGGAATTTCATTCCCGAAACGTTAGTTCCAATAATAATAATAATGATAATTAAAAATCAGTTCGTTGTAATTCATTTTGATAAAAACGGCCTCTGATATCCTCATTATCTAAAAATTTAATTTCATAAGTAAACGGATAAGTTGGATTTATTTTACAAATTTCAAATATTTCTTTAGTCCAATAGCCAACAAAGCCCTTTTCAAATTTATTCTTATATTTAAATATTCTAACTCTATCTCCAATTTTAAATTTCGGCTTAAGTTTCTGCAAATTCGGATTACTCTCATTCAAATTATTATTCTCGAATATTTTCTTTCGTATCAAATCAGGGTCGTCAGAAGCATTCTTTGGGGTTTCTTCAATACCAGAATGAACTTTATTATTGTACTCTTCTACAACTCCTGGTAATATCTTTAACCATTTCTGATTTCCTTGCTGAGTAAATTTTTTGAAAATTATATTTTTCAACGTCCGATTGAATCTTTCTATCACTACGGCCTTCCCTGCATTTTCAGTTGAATAAACAGTTTCAAATAGTGGCTGAACGTTTCTGTTATAAAATTCCGACCCTTTATCAACAAACAATTTCCTTGGCTTTCTATTACTTTCTTTAAAGATTCCTTCAAACGCATATTTAACTGATAGACCACTTTTATTTTTTAAAGGCTTTACCCAAGCGTATCGTGTATATAAATCTATAACGGTCAATGCGTATTTGTAGTCCCTTTCATTCGGCATATGAATAAGATCAGCACTCCAAATATCATCTTTATTAAATACTTTTACTTTCAATAAATATTTAGGCCTTCTATATTCCTTGTGGATTTCGGACGCGTAGGTTCGAGCGTTGCTCTCAGAGTTATTAGTTCGTGCGTTGCTCTCAGAGTTATTAGTTCGAGCGTTGCTCTCAGGGTTATTAGTTTCATTTAAACCCTGACCGAATAATATTTTAGCTTGTAAAGCTTTCTTAACAAACATTCTTTCAATTCTTTCTCTAAATGTAGGATTCTGAATACTATCTAATTCTTGTATCATCTTCTTATCAGCTGCATGTCGAGAACTTAGATCATGATTTCGATAAGCTAAATCATGCCTGTAAGCGGCGGCATCTACTCTATTTATTGGTTCTTCACCTGGTTTCGGATTATTATTCTCATCTAGTCTTATATCTAATCGAGTTCCTGGGCCGGTAAATGAATGACCAGGAAGATGTTTTTCTTTCGAATATTTACTCCAAATAAATCCAGGAAAGTTTTCTAATGTTTTTTGTATGTCACCACCGTAGGTAGTAGCCAAACTTTGTTTGTCGTCGTTACCTTCATAAATTTTACAATTTGAGTTTTTATTTTTGTTTAATAGATAATTCAATAAATCTAAATTAGAAATTTTTAATTTAGTTAAATTTTCGGAATTTGTAGAATTCATTTTAAAAGATAAAAAAAATTAAAAAGATAAAATAAAATAAATGTTTTACCGAAAAGAACCAAAGGTTCTGAGGTTATTACCTTATCATACTAGGACTTAGATATATTCCAGAACCATCTTTTGTTTCTTTAATTTCAATTAAATCATCAACATTGTGGAGAATATTTTTAAGAACTCGTTTTCCTTCATCAACTAATTTTAATTTACTAATAAAATTATCTACTATTCCTTCTCCCCTAGCAACTTTCTCTAACTCTCTGTTATGACGTTTTTGTTCTTCTAATGCTGCCTTCTCTGATTTATTTTTATTTACTGCTTGGACAATACCAGCTGTCCCACCTGCAACACTTCCTGCAGCTGCTATGCCACCTATTATTAGTGGAATTAATGGGAGAATCCCGCCATTCTTTTCTTCTTGTAATTGAATATTCTCTATCATTGGTTTACTTATGTAATACTTTTTTTTGTTAATCGTAATAGTTTTAGGTGTATTTTTGTCAACAATATTACGTAATTTTAATTCAACAGTTTTATTATTATTATAACTTTTCGCTTGCGACATTTTTAATAAAAAATTTTAAGTTATCAAAAATTTAAATCTATTCTAGTTATGAAAAAATTTTAATCTATTCTAGTTATGAAAAAATTTTAATCTATTCTAGTTATGAAAAAATTTTAAGTTAAGAATTTTTAATCTATTCTAGTTATGAAAAAAATTTTAATTAACTTATCCTAGTCATCTTTCCATTAAGAATTTCAATAGAATATTTTACATCTTTTAGCAATAAACCATAAGCTATCAATGAAGTTGTGGAATCTTTCTTTTCAATATTAATTGTTACATCACAACCATTTTTAATAATATCTTCAGATTGTGCACTTAAATCGAAACAGAAAATTGGATATAAATGTCTCCAATCTCCAGGAGTTAATTGTGGTTCAACTCCAAATTCTATACAAAGATTTCGATAAGAATCATATCCTTCCATAAATTGATTATTGGTATCATCGAATCTTAATGGATCAATTGGATAACGGGTTTGATTTAATGAAACTTGTAAACTTCGAATTGTATTAATATGAAAAATATTGTTGTTCTTATCAAAACTTGGAGAATTATTTCTTTGAAATGTTAGTAATAAATATCTTGGAGTATTCGCAGTTCTAGTAAAATGCCAGTTAAATCTTTGTTCGGAAAAAGTTACTGAACTAGCAGTACGCTTTAGAAAATTTACTGGAATTGGTTTGTTAGTATTTAATCTTTTTGCAATAGCTGTTTCAACCTCTAAACTAGGAGTAATATGCTTAATCCACCATTCAAGTCTATCAATTTTTAAATATGCTTTTTTCCCAGTCTTACCAAAAAAGATGAATTCATTATTTGCTGTACGATGAATTATTAATTTAAATTTTAATTGATATGATATTTTATCATAATCTAAATATCCGAATAATGGAGACAATGACCAATTTACTGTCTGTTTACTTTTTTTGTTAAATTCACGTCTTTCTTTATATGCATCATTATTTGTTTTATTTAAATGTTTTGCAATATTTTCTACATCTTTCGCAATTCCTGCGGCATCTGTTCCAGCGTGAGTTAAATCATCAACAATTATACCATCATTAGTATCAGGAAACCAACCTTCGATTTCATACTTTTTATTATTTTCACCAATTGTTACAAATCTAAGCATTGTATCAATTACACCTGGAGAATCACTTATTGTTTCTATATTTTGAGTTGCAACATCTAAACGCATTTGTGTAAATAATCTTGGAAAGAAATTATTCTCTAGTGCAATATTATCGGTTTCTGGTAATGGTGTTGTAAAATTGGCATCACTATAAAAAGAATATTCACAGTGTAAAAATGAATCAGGTAGATATAAATAACTCTGCTGATTATCAACTTCAAAAATTAAATCTCCTCCAGTATTTACTCTACTGGAAGATCCGGGATTCATAGCAATTCTTATATAGTCATTCTTTTTTTGATTATAACTGACGAACGGAGGATCGTCTAATCTAAATTTATTTTCGATAAGCGAAGACATTTTTATAAAAAATAATTTGACTTTTTGTTTTTTCTTACAGACAGAAAAAAATTTTACTAAAATGATTTTGCTAAAATAATTTTGCTAAAAAAATTTTACTAAAAAAATTTTACTAAAAAATATATTTTAGAATTTTGCTAGACCAGCTCCGCTACAGCTTTGCTGGTTAAACCGAAGGTTGCTACTCACGCCATTTCCTCTTATTTCTTCAATTGTTTTTTTATTATTTTTATTTTCATTATGTTTACTATTAGACGGAGCTCCGCTCCTCAAGGTTTCCCCAACAGCTATGTTAGCAATTTTGTTTTTTGTTTCCTCTGAAAGTTTTTTTAAATTTTTTAGTTCTTCAGAATCATTCCTAAGTTTACGAATAGCTTCTAGTTGTTTTAATTCGTTTTGAGACTTGACAGCATTTGATATTGCACTAGCTGTACTACCTATAGCAGCTGCTCCTTTTGCAGCAGATGTAATCAAATCTTTATTATTTTTAATTAAGTTAACGATACTTCCAATACCAGAAAAGATGCCAGCCCCTTCTTTTTGGACGGCACCTGCGGTGCCTAGGAACTTTTGTGTTCCGACAGTTTCTACACTATCATAATGGTACACAGGTTTCTGAGATGGTTCATGAGCAATTTTATTATTTGATGCAAAATGTTTAAGATTGTGTTTATAAATTATAGGCATTTTTTAGGATTAAATTTGACTTTTGGGAAAAATATCTACGTTCGGCTAAAGCCTCGAGGAGCTTCGCTCCGATAGGTTAGAAACCCAAGACTTCGTCGATTAAGATTTACGTTTGTGAATGGACAACAACTTCGAAATAACTTTATTAATTGCCTGTTGCACTTTATCTATTGCGTCAAGCAGCGTGTGATGTACTTTAATTTCTTTTCTATTAACTTGCATTTTCACCTGATTCATCTTCAACGCCGTTTTAAGTGCATTTAACTTAATTTTAAGAACATCTAATTGTCTTTTAACAGAATCTAACTGTTCTTTATTTTCTTTAGAGTTTTCTTGTAAATTTTTCTTTAATTCATTTTCTAAATTGATTTTAAGAGTTTTCATTTTATCAACTTTTTCATTAAGTGAGTTTACTTCATTTATTATTCTATTCATCTTTTTCATTTGTTGAGTAATTTTAGAACTTAATTCATCAACACTTTTTTGGAATGTAGTTTGTAACTGCTTTAAATTTTTTTTAATTCTTTCAGGTAGTTTTTCTATTTCATCTTCTAATTGTTCTTTTAACATTTTTATCTGATGTTTATTTTTAATTACAGCAGATTTTAAATTTAAAGAAAGTAATATTAAAATTTTTGATTGTTCAGAAATCTTTTTAAAAAGTTTTGCTATATCTGCTTCTAGCTCTCTATCCTTTTTATCAAGTTTTAATAATTTTTCGTTTAATGATTTGTCATTAAGTTTTAGCAACTTTAATTCATTCATCAGTGGAACCAAAACATCGTTTATATATTTTTCCTTTAAATCATTGATTTGTGTATCAACATATTGTTTATTTGTTAACTCTGTATTTTGTTGCGGAAGAATAGAAAGATGCAATGGTCCAGATAAAACGTCTCCAGTTTTCATGATATAATTTTCTATCTCTATTTCTAATTCACGATTATTCGGGATATATGTACCTCCACCAACATTTGGTAACATCATTTTTAAAACAATAAAAAAATAAAACTTTTTCTAATAAAAATAAAAAAATAAAATTTTTTCTAATAAAAATAAAAAAATAAAATTTTTTCTAATAAAAATAAAAAAATGGAAAATCCAAATTTAAAAAAATTATATTCGCCCGCATCATCCTGTTCTTCTTATTCGACGAGATCAACGGGATTTGAAAATAAATGTTTTGATAATAATAATAATAATAATAATCCATGTATAGATGTTAATATTTTATTTCAATTACAAGCCGAAATATTTAGAGAACAGACTAAAGGTTTACCTTCTATAGAAACTAATTATTGTTTATTTCCGGGGGATCCATTTATTAAATTTATGGAGATTGTAAGTAAATATAATGATGTAGCTTATGTTGAATTAAATAAAGAAAATATGGTTATAATAGGTCATAATAATGTTTATGGATTTATTAGAGCAGTGTTACCAATTAGTAATACTGATTGGATAGAAACTAAAATTATCAATTATATCAATATTAAAGAATTAGTTAAAAAATTAAAATCTTTTTCCAAAGAAAAAATAAGATTATTTGTTGATGAACAAAATCAATATAACATTCACATAGAGAGTAAAAAACATAATGAAGAATTATTATGTCAAGTTTATTATAGAGACACAATTTATAAACAAGAAACATTAGAAATGCCCCAAAGATATGATGATGATACGTATATAGGATTATATTCCAATTTAAATATTAATTTATTAAAATCTTATATAAATGGTTTAGCTCAACAAGAGAAAATTTATATGTGGTCTACACCTTATACTATTAACAATGACCATAATCATATTCATAATAAACGAACCGAAGATTCTAGGGCCTTGCCCGATCTTAAAGAATCTTATGATAATAATGATGATTCTGTAACATCTGAAAAAGGTGTAAATGGTAAAAAAGATTATAAAAATATTAGTAATTATAAAAATTTATCTAAATTTCATTTTCTTACAATTGAAAATAATAATGATGGCATAGTTGAAGATACTGTTAGACAACTATGTGTGGGGTCTACAAAATTTAAATTAGGATTTACATCTAATCAATTTAAAATTTTATCATCTTTAACTAAAACTAAAAGTGATTCAAATTATGGTGGTGTTATTAAATTTTCCAAAAGAGATCAAAGACCAATATTTTTCTCTATTATATTATTATCAGATAAAAGATGTAATTTAGAATTAGATATTCCAATAAGAGAATGGTATCCTATCATGGAAGGGCATCCTATACCAAAAAGTGTAATTTATGATGATGAAGAAACAATTTATGATGATGATGATGAATCAATAGTTAGTGAAAAAAATTTAAATTATCTTTTGATAAAACATTATATGATGAAACTTAATAAGATAAAACTTAATATGATAAAACTTAATGTGATAAAGAAAAAAATAACTAAAGAACGTGTAATATATAATAATATAAAATAACACTCAAGTCCTTGATATTAGAATGTTTATATCTAAAATTAAAACACAAATTTTTTCTTAAATTTTCTCTAAAAAAATAAAAAAATGGAAAATACCAAGTTTTATTGTGTCTTATGTAAAAAAAAGTTGCAAACAAAAAGAAGTTATCAATCTCATTTAAATAGTAAATTGCATTTACAAAATGTAGAACGAGTTGATGAAGGAAATATATTAAAATTAAATAGTTATAAAAACTATCTAGAAACATTGCCTACTGATATAAAAGTTAAAAAAATGTTTGATGATTATTCACATTCGGAATATAAAAAAGTTTTTAATAGTGAAGATGAGACCATACATGGGACATCGGAGATGTCTTCCAGGGCTTCGCCCGTACCAGATGGAAGATATTTATTTAGCGATACTGATGAATTTAACGAAATAGATGAATTTGATGAAGCCGTAACAGATATAAAATATTTATTTAATGAATCGGTTCGAACCGAAGGTTCCAGGGCTTCGCCCGTTGAATATAATGAAACCGATAAAACTTTTTCTGATATTCTAACCAACTTTTATAATATATTTAAGAAATCTTTCAAATGTTATATGAATGTAGAAGTACTTTATACAAAAAATGGACCTGATGGAATTCCTGAAGAAATAATACAAGGACATTTTACAAATTCACAAGAAATTCATAATGTAAATGATATACAACCCATATTTGAATCGATGATACTTAAATTAGAAAATTGTATAATTGAAGCCCAGTTACGTGAATCTGGTTGGAGATTTGTTAAAATACTATCTAAGAAAATAGTAATTGATAAATATAAAAATAATACTGGTGGTAGTTATGTTTCTTTACCTTTCAGTTCACCACAAATAATCAACATAAAAAATGAAGATGATTATTGTTTTCTGTGGAGTATTATAGCACATTTACATCCTGCAGAATATCATAAAGAAAGACTAAGTCATTATAATAAAGAAGAATACATAAATGAATTTGATCTTTCTGATGGCTTAGATGAATTTCCATATGATTATAATAGATTAATAAAGTTTCATAAAAAGAATAAAAATTTAATTGAAGTAAATGTTTTTGAATTAAATGTGAATTATGTTTCTATTGGTAAAATTATTCCACTTTACTCAGATTCAAAAAAATTTTATTTGAATAATAAAAATTTATGTCAATCAGAAATAGTATATAATGATAGAGGAAATTACATGCATCATAATATTTTTTACCAAGGAAAAATAATATGTACTGAAAAATTTGAACTTGTTAAAACACTATCACCAATAATGATTAATCATAATAATTATAAAGGACGTAATGATGATTATAATTACAAATATTCATCTTTATCTTCAGAATATCAACAAAAATTAGAAAATTTAAATGAAAGTTTACAAAAATGTAAAATAGATTATCAACAACAAATAAAAATGTTGCTACAAGAATATCACCATAAATATCAAAATGAGATAGAAACAATTCAAAAATTAAATGAAGAAAATAATAAAGAATTAAATAATGAAGAAAATAAAGAATCGGCTAAAGCCAGAGGAGCTTCGCTCCGATTAAATGAATGTTTAAAAAAATGTCTACAACAATATAAAGAACAATATGATAAAGAATATATTTATCAGCTACAAATATTAAATCAAAATTATCATCAAAATACATTTAATATTACAAAAGAAATTAATGAAACACATGAAATATATCAAGATAAATTTGAAAAACTAGAACAGTCAAAACAACCAGCACAAGCGAATATATTATATTATCAGGGTCATTTTATATTGTGTAAAAATGTTTCTATATTTACAAAAACTTCAGATAATAAAAATTTTCCTTGTCTTCAATGTATGACAAGTTTTAGAACTTTAGAAGAAATGAATAGACATTTGGAGAATTGCCAACAAAATGAAGCAGTTCAAAATACTTTTCCTAAAGATGATTATTTAAAATATAATAAATGGTATTTTAAAAATAAAGTACCCTTTACTATTTATTGTGATTTTGAAGCATATAATGTTAATATGACACAAAATCGAACGGAAAGTTCCAGGGCTTCACCCGATTCTGAAAATTATAATTCTGAAAAAAGTGCACCTGGAAAAAGTTCAGCTGAACAAAGTAAAGAAAAATATTTATTTGAACAAAAACCATTATGTTGGGGAATGTACATTCATTCAAATTATCCTGAATTATTTAAATCAGAATATTTACAATACTATGGTGAAGATAGTTCAGAAATGTTTACAAAGAAAGTAGAAGAATTACAAGGACGTTTTTCACAATTGCTTGAAACAAATATTCCAATGATGCCATTAACAGAAAAAGAAAAATTGAATTTTATTAATGAAACAAAATGTTATTACTGTGGAAGAGAATTTACAAAAAATTATAAAAATGGCAAAGGTAGATATCTTGACAAGCGAAGCGACGGCTCTGCCGTCAAGGTAAAAGATCATGATCATCTAAATGGATTATATAGAGGTGCAGCACATAATTCTTGTAATCTTAATGCTAATAAATTTAAATATAACTTTGTTCCTCTATATTTCTACAATGGTTCTAAATATGATTTCCATCTAGTAATGAAAGATTTATTTTCATCTGAAAAATTACAACAACAACAAATAAATGTACTATGTAAAACAGAAGAAGAATATTTTTCAATGCAATTAGGTTGCATTAGAATTTTAGATGCATTTAGATTTTTTACTCCTTATTCATTAGATGTTATGGGAAAAACTTTGAAATCTGAACAATGTAAAATATTAAATAAATATAATTAAAAACCTTTAAAAGGAATATTTCCGTATGAGTATATAACTGGAGATAAAACCTGTGGTTCACAGTCGAAGACTGATTTTAATTCTGTGAATAAAATTATGGAAGAAGAACAACTTCCTCCAATAAATAAATTTAAATCAACATTAAAACAATCAAAATTATCTGACGAAGACTATGCAGAAGCTGAAAAAAATTGGAGAGAGTTAAATTGTAAAACAATGTATGATTATACAATGAAATATCTACAGATAGATGTATTAATACTAGCTGATCTTTTTGAAAACTTTCGTGATATGTGTTTAGAATATTACGGAATAGATCCATGTTATTGTTATTCTACACCAGGTTTAACATGGCTAGCAGGATTAAAACATACTGGTGTTCAAGCCGATGGCTCTAGGACAAAGTCCGTTAAACTTAAACATTATAAAGAAAATACATATGATAAATTATTATTTTTTGAATCTGGAATTAGAGGTGGAGTTTCATCAGTTTTAGGTAATAGATATGTTAAATGTTATAATAAGAAAGTAAATCCACAAGAATATGGAATAATGAAACCTTTATCTCCAGAAGAAAAAGAAAAAATATTAGAAATTTTTCGAACGAAACGAGAAGGAGTAGAACGTGAAAAAGCAATTGATGAATTCATGAGAGAAAACTATTTGTTATATTATGATTTTAATAGCTTATATTCTTCTTGCATGATACAAGAATTACCAACAGGTGAAATGTCATGGTGTAATAATCTAGATTATCAAAGAACATATGATGGTGAAAATAATTTTGGTTATGTATATGAAGTTGATTTAGTATACCCTGATTATATAAAAGATAAAACAAAATATTTTCCTTTCTGTCCCGAAAACAAAATTCCTAATATAGAAGATTTTTCAGATTATCAAAAATCTTTAATTCCTAAGAAATATAGACCAACAAAAAAACTTATGTTAACACAAAGCAATAAAGGAAAGTATGTTGTTGAAGGAAGAATGCTAGATTGGTATTTAGATCATGGAATGATTCTCACCAAAATACATCGAAAACTAGAGTATAGAAAATCTAGGTGGTTAAAAAATTATATAGAGTTCAATATTGAAAAACGTAAAATAGCTAAAAGAAATAAAGATGATTTATGAAACGTGTTCTTCAAATTAATGAATAATGCATTTTATGGTAAGACTTTAGAAAATGTGCGTAATAGACAAAATATTGAAATAGTTTATGATAAAGATAGATTTCAAAATTTAACAAGGAAACCTACATATAAAAGAACTACTAGATTTAGTGATGAACTATGTGCTGTACATTTACGTCGAATTAGCGTAAAACATGATAAGTTTAATTTTATTGGTTTCACTATATTAGAATTAGCTAAACTATTTATGTATAGATTTATATATGATTATTTAGCACCTGCTTATGGCAAAAACTATAAATTACACTTTACAGATACCGATTCTGTTTTCTTAGAATTAACAATACCGTATAATTCTACACTTGATGAAGAAATAGACAAAATAAAAGATATCATTCATCCTTCTGATTTATGTAAAGTAAAAGATGAATTAGAAGGAAATGAAGATTTCATAACAGAAGCTATATTTTTAAAATCTAAATGTTACTGTTATGATACAACTAATAATATTAAAACACATAAAACATTAAAAGGAATTTCAAAGGCATCAGTGGCTAATCAAATAACATTTCAAGATTATAAAAATGTATTATTTAATAATGAAATAAAAACAGCATGTAATTATAGACTTAATTCAAAAAAACATAACATGTATTTAAAAGAAGAACATAAATTAGCATTAGATCCATTTGATGATAAAAGAAAAATTTTACCTGATGGAATAACTACTGAACCTTTTCAATTTTCTAATTTCTAAGATAGACAAATTTGATATATATATAAAATAAAAAAAAATATTGCAACACTATATTTGTATATTTTTATCACTCCGCGAAAATATTTTCGATAACTCTTTCATGAATTTTTTTATCAATATTAATTGTAATGAAGCCATAATCTTTTGACCAAGCATTATTACACGATTGTTTAAATTCATCTTTATTTCTTACGCATAAATCTCTTAACAAATCACTTAAGTTTCTTGCATTTATTTCAAATAGTATAAATATATTTGCATTCTTTCTAATAACACTTCCGTCTAATGAATACATACTTTGTGTTAAATAAAATACACTACAGTTATTATGTCTACCTCTTGTGAAATAATTTCTCTGAACTGACTGATTTCTATCATTAACACAATCATCAAAAATTACACAATGTTTCATTGTTTTATCTAGTTTACTAGGATCTTGCATATTACCACTATCATCTATTAATTGTATCTTTATATGGTTATTTTTATTAGATTCTACGAACTGATTATTTTTTGCTGCTTCTTCACACCACGAACTTATTTCTTCTTCATCTTCAGATTTTTCATATTCTTTGAATAATGAAGCAATTGCTGTTTTTTTAAGATTATTTTCAAATCCATATTTTAAAAATTGATAGACGGGTTGTTCTGCCGTTGTTGTATAAATTATAAGATTGTTATAATCCAAAAAATTTGGAGTCGTTAAAATTTTAAACAATAGATACGTTTTTCCACAACCTGATCTTCCACAAATAACTGACAAAACTTTATTAGATAAATTTGGATGATGATTAAATTTAAGTTTTTTTTTATTAAATGGAGGTAGTTCACTCATTTTCTAATAAAAAAATTTTATTTTTATTTTTTTATTTTTTGTTTCTAAAGAAGAAGAAGAAAATTAAACTTCTCTAGCTTCGCGTAGGAGTTTATACCTCTCGAACGGGAGTTTATACCTCCCGAACGGGAGTTTATACCTCTCGAACCAAAAGATCTATCATAATCTCTTCACCTCCAAAATTTATTTCTTGTCCTTTTTCATCAGTGATTCTAATGTTAATGTTGTTAATAGTTTTTCTTGTAATAGGAAAATATATTAATGTTTGTGGAAATACATTTAATCTATAACCAATGGGTACAGTAAAAGCTGGAAAACTGAATATTAAATTTGATAATTTACCATTTATATATCCTCCTTCAATAATGTCACAATGTACAACAATTGAATTTATTTCAGTTATTTTTGGAATCTTCTCACCTAAATGATAACCTTGACTATAGGTTTGTTTATTAAATCCTAATAGCTTTGACAATGATCTATCATGATTAAAATCAACTTGATGATTTTCGTCTAAAGTAAGAGAAAATTTATTAACTGCCGGTTCAACTGCAAAATGTAATTGTTTCTTATCTTTAAATGGTATACCTAAATGTCTCTTAATTTCATTTGATATTGATTCAACTTCGTAAGAACCAGGAAGAAAAGTTAGTATTTTCCATGTTTTGCCTTTATCAGTAGAATATCTAAATTGATCATTCACATCTTTGATAACGTTTTGAATAGTGTTAAATGTGGAGAAACTAGTCAATGCAATTTGATAATTTTTATTTTGTTCCAAATGTAGAATGGGTTCTAAATTACAAGTGTGTGATGAAGTAGTTGTTATAATTTTTAACGTCGTACTAAATTTTGATGAACCCAAAATCTCTATCAAATTTTCTAAATGATTATTAATTTTGTCTAAATCTGCTGAACACATTTTTAAACTAAAAAATTAAATAAATATTTTTTATGAAATATTTTTTTTATAAAAAATTAAAAACAACAACATATTTCAGCTACGGGCGAAGCCCTGGAGGACATCAGAGATGTCCGGTTATACTTTTATAATCCTCTTCATTTAGAATCTTCTTTTCTAACAGTCTTTTCAATATAGCATGAATTTCATTGAAACTAGAATTATGTCCTTCTTTTATTGCAGATATTAAAATATTTAATCTATTTAGTAATTCTTGTGGATCATCTGGTAAAAATACAGTTGTTTCAGTTTTCTGTTTTTCAGATAAACCTTTCCCTACTTTAACTCCCGTTGATAATAAATTTTCTAATTGTTTATAACGTCTAAGAGATTTTACTGCACCAACTCTGTCTAACATAGCTTTATATTTTATGAGATCTTCTACAGCATAATTATTTAAATCTGCTCCTCTTAAAAGATTAACAAAATTTCTATCTAAATTAAAAGGAGATTTATCTGGTGAAAAAATTATACCTCGAAAAGGTTGTGGAAATATTTCTTTTTGTCCGAGATAAAATCTAGGTATTGTTTTTCCATCTATAAATGAAATAGAATGTTCAAATTGCATAGATTTTGGTAATTTCTTATTAATGTTTGATTCTAGTAATCCATAGTCATCTAATATAGTTTTGTGCTCTGGATCTGTTATATCAATTTGTTTATCATTATTTGTACTTTCTTTTTCAAGAGTTTTAAATGGTTTCATAGTTTTCTCAAAATCAGTTTTTACTTGCTCGGTTTGCTGCATTTGTTCAAACATATCAGATTGAATACCAGCTTTTATCATTCTATGTTGAAGATGATTTTCTTTCATAATATTTCTTTGTTTTATTAACTCTTCTAATTGTTTTATTCTTTTAAAATTATCAGCTCTAATTTTATCCATTTTTAAAATATAATATTTGAATTTTGTGGTAACATTGGAATACAGCAAAAACATTTTACTGAACAAATTATTTTTTTATTGCTTTGTTGTTTGACATCTTTTCGCTTTAAGTTTTGTTTAATAAAGTTTTGCTTAAATTTTCGCTTAAAGTTTTTAGCTCTTCTAAAAAAATTTTGTCATTTTCTTCATTAGAAATTTTGCCATCACTAGAAATTTTGCCATCCTGTTTATTCTTATCATCAACTTTTTCGGACTTTAAATGAAATGGCGTTTTATTAGCTTTATTAGCTATTTGATCAAATTTTTCAATCTCATCTAACGTAATAACATTATCATCACATACTCTTTGAAAGTAGTAATGTAGTTTATCATAGACTTCTTTAATATGTAAATGCTTAGTTTTTAATGATTTTCGTTTCTTAGTTATTAAAGATTTATCTAACATTGTAACAAGTGAAGTTGCAAAAACGCCCGTACCTGTTAAAGCTGTAGCAACTACTGGAATTACTAAAACACCAGAAGATATAACAATTGTTAAAGCACCTAAACTTATTGTTAAGAATATGCCAATTCCTTGTGTTACATTCTTAACTTTAGTCCATCTCTTTCTTAATTTTTTATAATGCTCTAATCTTAATAATAATTGAGATTCCTTATCTTTCATATAGCGTACTCTATCTTTGTGTTTTTCAATGTTCATTTTTTCAATGTTAATCTTTTCAATGTCCATTAAAGTAGAACTACGTTCATATGATAACGAAGGATATATTCTTGCGGTTTCTTCCATATTTGTTTCTTCCATTTTTTAAAGAAATATTTTGAATAAATATTTTGAAAACAATCTTCTGAAATGCTATTTAAATCGAAATACGTAGTTGTTTGTTTGACGTATATTTCTAAGAACTCAGTCATGTTATTAACCTGAGGTAGTATATCACCTATATTACTCAGTATAACTGTCGGATTTTCATCATTCATTTTAAATGAAATAAATTCCAATAACTGTAATAATGTCTACTTCTTGTACAGGAAAATGAAAACAACGGCAGTGTATTTTGCATCAAATATAATAATACAACAATTAATCTTATCACACAATTGTACAATGTCAGTCTACTATCAGTAGACTGGAGAACAAAAGGAAATTTAATTACATTTCAAAATAATCCAAAATGCAATACTACTAAGTTCCATGAATCATTCTTAAATACCAAACATTATGTTACATACTGAAATATAGATCTATACAATAGCAGTCTACTACCATGAGACTGGAGAACAAAAGAAAATTTAATTACATTTCAAAATAATCCAAAATGCAATACTACTAAGTTCCATGAATCATTCTTAAATACCAAATATAATAATACAACAATCAATCTTATCATACAATTGTACAATGTCAGTCTACTACCATGAGACTGGAGAACAAAAGGAAATTTAATTACATTTCAAAATAATCCAAAATGCGTTACTACTAAGTTCCATGAATCATTCTTAAATATCAAAGATTATGTTACATACTGAAATATAGATCTATACAATAGCAGTCTCATGGTAGTAGACTGGAGAACAAAAGGAAATTTAATTACATTTCAAAATAATCCAAAATGTGTTACTACTTATAAATAAGTCTTCATAAATATGTATACATCAAATATGCATGTACATTGCACATATCTTAAAAAGTGAAACAACACAGTTAATGTTCATTCATCTTGGGAACCAAACCTCATTTCTTCTATAGTTGTCGGTTGATTCAATTTTTCTATATAAATTTTGATTTCTTTAAAATGTTTTCTAACAAAACTAATGGGCATTGATGAATTTAAAAATAATACGTGTGGTAGAATTAGATCTGATAGGTTCATCAAGAAATAACAATAACTTACGTTATAGGAAATTCTAAATAGTTCCAAGTTTACCACAAATCTGTTTTTTTTTATTGTCACTCAATTCCAGAATTCTTTTAAATCCATAACCTTGATAAGCAGCACTTCTCAGCAACGACCCATGGTGCACTTTATCACTTGCAATCAGTTTTGAAATCATAGTAGCACTATCTTCGATGGTAATGAAATGTTCTTTTGTAACATTGAACTGAGGAATTGTAGTAGTGTTAAGATACTGTTCTATTTTTACTGTAATATCCTCCACTTGTTTTTGAGAGTCCAATTTGTTCTTCTTTCTCGATTGAATTTCTAACTTCCACTCTTCAAAGTATTTATTCGCAGTTTCCTTGTGCTCTTCTTTAATTAAGTTTAGTAAAATCGGCATGTAAAACGAAAAAGCTTCTGCGGCAGTACGTTTTGGCATTTTGCAATAAGGAAAGAAAACAGTCACTAGTTATGATTAATGGAATTGTAAATGAAGTCTTACTTCCTACATGCTGCAATTATATGCCACGTCTTTACAAATGAATAAGTGGGTGTAGCAGCTGTTTGTTCTTTCATACATTGTTTCCTTTCAAATGTTTGAGTTGGAGGTCACAGCTCTTTACACTGAAATGCCTTTTATTCATAAATGCGAGAAGCAGATGTTCTCTACAATTGAGTGAACATCTGAGTGCAAAGCAGTAACAATAACAGGCATTGTGAGAGATTGTGTTACATTCTTAAAGAAATATTATTAGTCACATGATATATTTTAAAAACCTGAAAGATGGATAAAATTCATGAATTTGAAATTCTCAACTTTTATGATTTTTGGTGTCCGGTTTTAGATGACCTTGAACGGTCATGATTTAAGCAATGAAAATTGTAATTCTCAAATTTTGAGATTCTTAACTTTTATGATTTTTTCGGTGTCCTTGAACGGTCATGATTTTCAAAGTAAAAAAATGATCTTAATCTCAAATTTGAGATTCTTAACTTTTATGATTTTCGGTGTCCTGGAACGGTCATGATTTTGGGGGTGAAAATCGAACCGAAGGTTCTAGGGCTTCGCCCGATTGTAATTCTCAAATTTGAGATTTTGAAAAATTTGAAAATTGGGTATTTTTAAAAACGCCCAAATTCATGAGTTTATGTCGTTTTTAAAAATGTCATTTTTTGAAAAAATGGTACTTTTTGAATGGACTAAATTCATGTATTTAGGTCTTAAAAACCTGAAAAAAGGACTAAATTCATGAATTTATGTCGTTTTTAAAGATACTATTTTTTTGAATTTTATGGTGTCCTGGAACGGTCTTTTGCCCATTACTGACCAAACATTACTTTAGCAGTGTTGAGATATGGAGGAAAAAAGCATTGCTTATGAATGTAGCGACTACAACGAACATTTGAAATAGGAACACTCAATATCTTAAAACGCTTAGTGACTTCATGACAGTGTTGATTAACTCTACTATCCCAAGGTCGAAGTAGAATATCATTGATGATTAGATTTGGAAATAGTTTCTTCTCCTTAGTAGGATCATTGCAAAAGATGTATACAACATCAAAAGCTGCTAACCATCTTTTAAAGTCAATAAGGAGAGCACATTCATTAGAAAAGCCATAGTCTTGCAAGTATTGCTGATTAAGTCCATGGATGTGTTCTCTCGCCCAGCTATCAGCGTTGGGATCACACTTGGCATGTCACGGTGCGTCTGAATGAGGTTTTGGATTAAAAAATATATATCATCGCCGAAACCAATTTTTTGAGCTTAGTGACCATCTAAAAATGGGAATTGGGCAAAAAGAAAATCCTTTAAAGTACAGATTTTTATTTACGGCCTATTTTCAAAATGACAGCCATTTTTTTTCGTAAAAATCGTATATCTGATGCACTTATTAGGGCTTAAGGCATGCTAAGTCACATGAATTAGCATTTTCTGATCACAGAAGAGTAATTCATGCAATAGTTAAAATCATAAAAGGGTGCCATGCAGTTGAACTACTGTTTATAAGTAGTATGTCGTGTCTTGAATAGTATTTCTTAACTTCGGAATATAATGTCGAATAAAATATGCTTTATTTGCTACTTTCGTTTGAAGGTGAATTTATCTCGATAAGACAAAGCAAAAAGTCACAAATTTTACTGAAATACACTTCACAAAGCTCGTGTTCAGGGTTGAGTAGTTTTCCATGTTCTAACAAAATAGACATTCGCATAAATTCAAATATTAGCTTGCACATTTCTATGGTACATTTGACGCAGCATGTTGTTCATGTTGCAATGTATTTGAATGGTTACTGAGAGCCATGAATTGATTTTTGCAACATCCAAGCTTAAATCAGACATGAAGTGTCGAAAATCATTAGTACACCAGTAAGATGGCTGCGGCAGGTGATGAAACTGTGACAGACGCCGTTGAAAGAAGTCACAATGAAAATAGAAAACGTGTTTGCGCCGTTTGCTATCGCAAAGGCTCTCGGAAGCTTTGTGCTATGGATGTCAGGAGTATTCAGGACTTCGTCATTGATGTCTGCGATCGAGAAAATCCTAACTTTCCGGAGGCCTTGTGCAATGGATGTTACTTGCTACTTTCCAAAATGCGGAACGGACATGAAGTGAGTTTACCCCTGTCTGATGATTATGATCCTCGTCGGCCGATTATCCTTCGTTCATCATCTACGTGTACTTGCCGAATTTGTTGTGTTGCTCGAACTGACAAAAAGGACGCCGTAGGGATGAAGAAATCTTCTGGTCGTCCATCGAACAAGGAATCCATTCCAGCAGCATCGAGTTTCAAGGTATGTGGTCTTTGCTTCTCGAAACTTTATCGAGGATGTTCTCATTCAAGAGAATCTTGTCTATCAAAGCGCCAAAAGATATCCAACATTGACAATCTGTTGAACTCCCCCAGCAAAGTGACAAAACAACGAGTTGCTAGTCGAATCATCGACGACGTGGGAACATCTCTTGCAACATTAAGTGGTAAGACCATGACTTTGAAATCGCCTACTCAGTTGTCGGCAGTCGATCTTTCTGACATTCAAACTGATTTGAGTTTGAGTGATAGACAAATGTCTAAGCTTAGTAAGGATATTCGTTATGCCACCGAGTCTCGAACTGTTATTGAACCCGGGCTAAAGTCCAAACTATCCAGAATAACCCACGAGTTCGATGACCTGTTTGCTGTGGAGGAAATGTATTTCCTCTGCCTTGCTAAAGATGAAGTGAGCGATAGATGCTCGAGATCTGCAGTTTTCTGCAAAGATGTCGATGAGCTAATTGATCGAATTGTGACCAAGAGGAACTTGAGTAGAGATGGTTTGCTCATTTGCATTGGTATTGATGGAGGTGGGGGGTTTCTCAAGATCGGTCTATCAGTCTTTGAATTAGATGAGCAAGGTCCGACTTCTCAATCCCGCCGTTGCCTGTCTTCAGGATTAAGTTGCACGTTCAAAGACTGGTGTTAAGCGTTGTATGATAGTAGCATTAGTGCCAGATGTTCAGGAAAATTACACCAATGTCAAATTGTTGTGGATCAAAGCAGGATTGAAAGCTATGCGGCACCAATTTTCCATTGCATGTGATTTGAAATTGTGCAACATGCTTTTAGGGCTCATGCCACATGGAAGCAAGCACCCATGTAGCTGGTGCACTGCGGAAAAAGGCAGACTAAGAGTTATAGGTGCTCCACGGACAATGGCTTCACTGAGTGATCAGTTCTAGAAATATTTTGAGTCCGGTAGGGACAAACGAAATGCAATGAAATTTACTAATGTCATTCATCCGTCAATAGTGCACACATCAGATTCATCCACTCCCATTATTGAAAGTACCCCCCTCCAGAGCTTCATCTGCTGTCTTGACCCACAGCTACACTTTTTCCTGGTCTTGTGAAGGAATGGAGTAGTGCAGAATTGTGGCTACGTAAATGCAATGTAGTGCGTAAGGCAATGCACGGAGGCAGCTTCACTGGAAACAGTGCCAGGAGTCTCTTGCGCAATGTCGATTTACTTGAGGCAATGTGTCCCAATAATCCCAGTGTCTTGAAATTTGTGAGGGCCTTTCGTTGCTTCAGTGATGTTGTGACTTCTTGCTTTGGAGCTTCCCTGCAGCCACAATTCAGGAGATACATCAGTGAGTTTCAGGCGGTATAGGAACAGCTGCCTCTGAATGTGACTCCCAAGATCCACGCTATCATATTCCATGTACCAGAATTCTGTGAGGACACACGAAGAGGACTCGGCCAATACAGTGAGCAATGTATTGAGTCCCTACATCACAGTTTTGCAGACACATTGAAAAACTTCAAAATTTTTGAAAGTCATCCCCAGTTTTGTGATCGATGGTTGCGATCTCTTTGTGTTCATAATTCCAGACATATTTGATGAATTAATTTTTATGATGCTTGTCCTGTTCGTGTTTTCTGAATGAATACATGTTTATTTCAATCAAATTTGTGACTTTTTGCTTTGTCTTATCGAGATAAATTCACCTTCAAACGAAAGTAGCAAATAAAGCATATTTTAATCGACATTATATTCCGAAGTTAAGAAATACTATTCAAGACACGACATACTACTTATAAACAGTAGTTCAACTGCATGGCACCCTTTTATGATTTTAACTATTGCATGAATTACTCTTCTGTGATCAGAAAATGCTAATTCATGTGACTTAGCATGCCTTAAGCCCTAATAAGTGCATCAGATATACGATTTTTACGAAAAAAAATGGCTGTCATTTTGAAAATAGGCCGTAAATAAAAATCTGTACTTTAAAGGATTTTCTTTTTGCCCAATTCCCATTTTTAGAGGGTCACTAAGCTCAAAAAAAAGATTTTCTTTTTGCTCAATTCCCATTCCTGGAGGGTCACTAAGCTCAAAAAAATTGGTTTCGGCGATGATATATTTTTTTAATCCAAAACCTCATTTAGACGCATCGTGATGTTGGTAGACACTAACAATTTGATACGACCAATTGTCCGTAGCAATAACACTGAGCTCCTTTACAGGTTCACCCCCACGATCCATATAGAATGATGATAGATGACTAAAAAGGAAATTACAAATTCTTACTCATTTGATGAAGAGTCCTATAACATATTACAAAATGATGAAGTACATCGATGCTTTTCAGAACAAAATACACAAATAACATGGCAGCTAAGAAGTAAAATGTATCTGATAAGTCCACGTCTACGACACTCAAAGCAGATGAGCGAATTGTCATAAGGTAGAGATAGGCAAGGACTACTGATTCTCCTTCTTTGGCTTGCGTTTAGCGGCAGCATTCTTCTCTGACTTTCGCTTTGTACCGCTCTCGTTGAGGATTTGATCAGTAATGTCATGAACGTCTGGTTGCTTTGGTGTATATAGGATGGATTGAGCATGCATCGATATGGAGGCTAATTTGTTGTTCTGGTGATAGCCATAATATATTCCACTGATAGCAAAACCAATATTCCAAGTGCCTTCTGCGAGGTCTTCACATCTGATGGGTGTCACTTCATCTCCTTCCTTTCTATAGTATGAGCACCAATGCGATAGTGATAAAGAAAGCTTTTTACCATCCCATATCTTTCTATATGGAGTACCATTGTCGTCTCTTGCCTTCCATTCCTTGCTATGGGGAATAGGGATATCCATATTTAATTTTGCAAACTCTTCAATAATATCGAGTTGGCGACGAATGCATGGATTCACAGGAATGACTACGTAGTCCCCATACTGATTGTTCAATATCTTCCCGTTTGCAATACAGCGTTTCAGGAATCATTCCCGTTTGCAATACCATACTATGATCGTAATAACGCATGGCTTGTCTAAATTTACGCTGTAGTGGGGTAGGTTTATGTACCTTTGTTGTCTCTTCTACTGGCCTCAACATAAGACGATCTGATTGTAGAGATCCTTGTAACGTCTGAACACTATCTTGTCCTGTAAATGTAGTAAATGTAGTAGATGCCTGAAAATAAAAGAGATGCTATTAAGTTAACACTCAAGGAAGGAGAGGAAGGAAGGTTCCGACTTACCATTTCAGATGGAAAATATAATAGGAATGTAGAGGGAGAACGTGCGTCCGACACCTGTGCGACTCAAAGATAGCTGATTGTCACTCTGAAAACCTCATTATTTATAGAGAAATGCTGGATTCTCATTGGATGTGCTCTTCATTGGCCAATGACATCAAGCTGATTCCAAATCTGGTCTAAGTTTTCTCGTCCGATGCTTCGTTCGCCCGCTGGAGCTAAAAACACAAAACTCAACCTCTGACGGCTCTCTAACATGACCAAACGTCTCAATGTCACTCTCAAGCCTCGGCAAAGGAAGATAGGGCCAAACTGTGCTTTCCAATCAATTTGTGGCACTCTTAGCTTTCAAACAAGCTATTGCACGACTTTCTACGATTTCTAGAACAAAAGTTGGAAGAAACGCTGCCGAGGGGGGGGGGTCGCAGTTCTTCGTTCTTTGGCCTACGACTTTGGAAACAAGTCCTCTAAACCCAAAATTGGCCAAAAAGTCCAAATCCACCGTCCATTTTCACGCACGAGGCTTCGTTTAGCCGCTACAGACCACTTTCTCAATCAAAGACCCTCTGACGGCGCTCTAACATGACCAAAAGTCTCAATGTCACTCCCAAGCCTCATCAAAGGAAGATAGGGCCAAACTGTGCTTTCCAATCAATTTGTAGCACTCTTAGCTTTCAAACGAGCTATTGCACGACTCTCTACCATTTCTAGAACCAAAGCTGGAAGAAAGCTGCCGAGTGGGGGGGGGGGGTCGAAGTTCTTCGTTCTTTGGCCTACGACTTTGGAAACAAGTCCTCTAGACCCAAAATTGGCCAAAAAGTCCAAATCCGCCGTCTACTTTCACGTACGAGGCTTCGTTTAGCCGCTACAGCCATTTTCTCACTCAAAACACGCAAAAACACACCTAAACCACACCTACACCCAAGAAACACAACATGTCGACGCAGAATTTCATCAGGAAACCAAATCTAAACACAAAACAACCCTACAACCAATCCTACACACCAAAAACATTGACCGCCGCCCAACACCAACTACGGCGGTCGACCACGACACACCCGGCCGGTCGACCCAGAACCACACAACCCAACTCGCGCTCCAGAGGGGGGCACTGTGCGCAGTTGGGAGGATTCCTTACTACTGGTAATGACTGATTCCCTGAAAATCTCAGGTCTTTGGTTTCATTCTCAACATGATCATGATATGCTAGCTATTAAGTAAAACTTTTTAAAACATGCAAAAATACACCTCAAACAGCATTCCGGATTCAAGCTAACGTCCCAAGTCTTTAATACGCTTCGTATCAATAAGCTTACATATCAATTAGTCTTCCTTTTGCACAGAAAAAATTGATGAATTCAAATTATTCATACCTCTATTGGTAATGCAGAGAACCCTTGCATTTCTGTTGCAATCGTGATCTTTGACTATCAATTGTTTGTTCGGCGTTACTACAAAGCACGTTTTAGAACACGTATCAGCACGAAAATCGACATGTTGGTAAGGGAATTCATTTGGCATCATTGATGGATGAGGCGGCACTGTTGACCAAGATAGGTTACTGATTATATTTGCTGTTTCGACAATTTCCGAGCAGGCGGATGACGACAATGTAAACGATTTTGATTTCTTCAAACCAATGTAGAATGTTAATCCTGCACCTTTGCCTTTTGTATAACGATCGAGGTGATTACGCAGGATATTCAAATTGTCGATGTCCTGTATTACACCTATGGTACCACCGAACTGATTCAGACAGTTGACATTTACCAAACTTTCCTCCATTTCATTTTCAAGAATCTTGTACATGTTTGAATCCGTCTCTGGCAAAGCAAATGTGTTCTAAATTAATGGTGCAAAACTTTTCGAGAGTCTTAAATAGAAAATCAATACACACTGAAGGCAAATTCATCTAACTAAATTAGAATTGATATAGAACAATTTCCTCTTAATAATTGTCTTAGCTTCCAGTATCAAAAGTTATATAAAAATGCAATTATATTCAATGGAATATCATAGGAAACTTACTTCATAATTGTAATAAGTATGAGCCTAAATATGACTAGGCTATATTGAATATAACTTAGCAATTATGTTATTATTGTAATGATGATAATCGAAAATATAGGAAGCTTATTGAATCAAAAATTACATATGTAATATATTTATGTAATCTACATGTCTGCAATCCTTATAATGTGTAACATATCATGTAATAACTACAATAATAAAATGATGTCTGCGGAAAGCGCGGGTATACTACTTTGCTCAAACACATATTGGACGAAGATGAATGTTGCAGAATATTATCAGTGCCTAAATTTTGAAAAAATACAGAATTACTATGAAGTCTGGAAAACTGTGCATTAAAAACTTGAAACTTTTCAAGTTGAACTTGAAAAAACTTGAGCTAAATATCACTGAGAAAACTCAAAAAGATTATGAGGAGAAAGCATTTTCTTCAGGGTTACTGCATAGGAGTGAACTTCACAAGCAGCCTTTTTTTAATACGATTATGGTTACAACAACAAATGCTATGGCCTGAAATGTAATTATCTCATAATGCGTTTGTCGCTTACTTTTCATCTATCACCTCTATTCCTAATTTTCCTCGACTGCATTTTATATTTATCATGCATTGAGATGCACACATCATATGCAATAAATTACATAAGCCTACACGTTGTATAAAGGTTTCACAATGAAACCACTTTAAAGCCTTTGAGTTCAAAAATGCATGTAGAAGGTGATAGGATTTGTGAGCTAACTATAATTTGAGTTTTCTCCTGAATTTTTTTTGAAAAGTAGTGAAAGTCGTGTCACTTCATCCCTTGCTACTTTTACATGCAACTACATGTATAAGAGTTTATTAGAAGCCACCAGTTATTTGAAAACGCAGTTACTACTTCTACAAACTAGTCCTAAATCTCTCCCAATGCGCTGAAATTTATACTAGGTTTATGTACAGAAATCCAAAAGTTTGAATTCTTAGTTTTCAGTTTGTTAATATTTCAAAATTCGTCGTTGAAGTAAAGCCGGATTCTACTATGCCAGAAAAAAAAGAAGACACAGTCCTTGTGTATGGGACCTACATCATGAACGATATTCCATTATGTTAATTTCGGCATCTTTAGAACAATGCTCATCCGTGAATGGTCCCGAAGTCAAAAGTTGCTTGCCACACAGGGTTGGCGTAAATAAGCTCTGCAACATGTGGTGTATGAGCAAATCTTGGCTAGTCGCTTAAGTTAGTCCGTCGAAATTTCAGTAACTTGCTAATTGCAAATTTTAAAAGCATACTCAGAAATTGTGAAAAGGTCACATAAACTCATAGGAGAAAAGCTTTAGAATCATCGATGCACAGCGATCAGTAAACGACTTGCTTCAAGGTTCTTGTTGTCAATGAATCATTGTGGAGTTTATTATTTCCTAGGCATCTTCTCTCTGCGTAATATGAAGGCTACAAATGAGGTAGTATAGTGGCCGTGATAGTCAATGGCATACTTAGAAATGCTATTTGAGTGGAACAACAATTTCTTGTTTTACAGCAATTTACTGCAACATTTGCTGCAAGCTTCCAAGCGGGGTTGGGCTGCATATTAATTCTGCTTTCATTCTACTGTTTCAGCAACTGTTAGTAATTTCAGTAATTACAGTATCAAACAGTGGCGGCTCGTGATATTTGGTCCAGGTGGGGCACAAACATAAAATTCTTACAAAATCATAGGCAACAGTCTAAAATTATCTTATCTTGTAGATGAGAAGCATATTAACTACATGTTATAGACATATAGTATACATGTTATAAAAGCGCTGTATTTCCAGTTTTCGGCCTTTATCGGATAGATTTCTGATATCTGATTTCCCATATAATGACCATCTCATTGAGTTTGAAATGTGTTTCATGTTTTGTAATTTTTTCACTTAGGTGTTCCAAATCATGTACATCTCTTTCAGTTTCAGTCCACGTCCTATTGTTTCCATCGGAAAGAAGCAAAATAGGAAAACAGAAAAGCGTATTTTTCTCCTCGCTAGCCATGAGCCACTATATCTTCACAAAACATTCCTGGTTAAAGAATCTTGTGATTCTTCCGTCCCTCTAAAATAACGCAACATTTTTGGGAGTATGCCTACCTAATAGGATCACAAATCCCGGACTATTTCCGATCCCGGGATCCCGTCCGGGATAAGGGGGTCAATCCCAGGATCCCGAAATTTCTAGGTGTTCAGTGTACTATTGCATTGCTAACCACATGTCATGCATGCCAGTGTTCTGGATGCATTACATATGCGTGTAGGCGCTTATTACTTGCTCACCATGTCGATATGTTTGCTGCTTTGTATTGTACTAACATAATTAAGCAAGTCTGGCAACACAAAAATATTATCTAATTGATCACAAGACGTAATTAAAATACTTTGCTTATTCAGAAAAAAATGAGATACAAGTATTGAGATATAAGTACAAGTAAATTGATTATAAGCTGACATTTAAGATAATTGATTGCTAAAATACATTATTGCAAACTAGTACAATGGGCATGTGCATGTGCAAGATAAATAAATCGATTGAAAATATTAATGACGTAGAAAAAATGACATAAAGAATATAATGTCCGAATATTTTGTTCTCGTACATGAAGTATTATGAAAATGAATTATTGTGTCATCAAATGTGTGAACTTTTCTTTGATGATAGTGTACATGAGTTCAATTCATTCACACTTTTATATATGTTTTTAAGACTTCAACAAATAGCAGGACATTCGATGACCATGTACTTTAGATCATGATTAGGCCTCATCATGCCATGATTTTATGTTGCAGTGCTTTATGCTGACTTAGATGAAAGGAAGATGAATTATAGATATAAAGCTTAGTGGCGGATTTCACTCTTACAACTATCTTTTTCATCTTTTATGCTCAGATAATGCACAGTTCTGAGTTTTCTTATTTCTAACGTATAAGTTGATGGTAAATTCGAATGCGAACTGTCATAATTTTGATCTGAAATGTAAATAAATTTGATCAAACTCTATTAGGATTGCATTCACGTTCTTAAATATTACTCTAGTATTACGAGGTAGACAGTAAGACGGTGCACATTGTTCTATAATACACAGAATCACATAATGTTTCACCTCATCAATCCCAGGATCACGGAGCCCAGTCCCGGGATCCCGACTGCCCCTAAAATTGTTTTAATCCCGGATTGTGATCCTACTCCCTCATCTCTTCACTTCGGCCTTTTCAGCATCAGTTAAGTGTCTAAAAGGCCTAAAAGTAGACGCTCAGGGCGTTTTAGCTCTGAAGGTTGCCGAAATTAATATAGCTGTCGGAACTTTGTTAGTATATTGACCCCAATCAAAAATTTAAAGGACCCGCTTCTCGCATTGGGCACCAAGTATTGGATATTTTATTTATTAGTATTTATTCATCGAAGAATATCTTCCGAGACGACAGTCCAGTAACAATACTGTCACTTCCTTCACAGTTCTCAAACATCTATGTTCTCCTTAACATCATGGAACAAAATCGGTTACCTTCTCAGCTCAGTAAAGCCCTTGGGCGTCTTCTCTACTATTTACCTAGGAAGATACTTTACCATTATTCAAGAAACAAACGGAACGCATTTTTGCTGAGCATTCAGTTTCCGCTATCAGCCATAATCTTGGATGAGTCTCAACCATCATGTAGCAGGACTTTGAGCATCGAGACATCGATGAAGTTGTGATAGCTGAGTGGAAAATAATGGATGATATGAAAGTTGTGTCATTATAAATACTGGATTCCCATTCGACATTAGAACTGATCCAAGTGGAAGATGTGGCAACTTCACATGAAATGAATTGCTTCTTTTTCTCCATTGACACCCAAAATTCAAATGTTTCTTCAATGGATGAGTCGTTGAGAACGGTCTCAATTGCTCGAACTTCCGATTCATTTTGAAATGTTGCCAAAGTTCCATCGTAAATACTACTGCATTGATGCATAGCAGAAGCTTTAGTACTAGAGATAAGTCGAAAGTTGAATTCAGAGAGTCCATCTAAAAGGAAATCGAAGTATTCATGTGACTTACGTATATGTAATGACACATCATGGATTACCAAGAATGTATTGAACTTTAATAAGTATTTGTTAATTAATTGATTATTAGCGCATTCCTATGTCAGTTATGATTGTCTTGAATTCTCGTATCAATTAATCAATTTTTCATGATGCATAAGTCAATTGAAAATTGTTCGGAACTCAATTAGAATTGTAAATATATTGTGTTCTTTATCGCAAGCTTAAACATTTACAGGCTTGCCGTTGGGCTGGTAGTCCCGTGCAATACCAACCCAATCCCGAAAGGAATTTCCATTGAAATTGCAACCCACCCCAATCCCAGCGAGAATCCCAATACCGAAACTGTTATCAATGATGCCTCTGAAACATATCCATCAGAATATTTACGTATTTTATATTTAACAAACTATAGTACTTCAATTAATTTGCTGTTTGAAACATTTTTCTGGTGTTATGATTTATCGAAGCAAAAGCATCATTCTTCAAAGATGATGATCATATCAAAAAAAGTATCTTCTTTTAAAATCTACAAACAGATCTGTAATAAAAAAACCCAGTAACACTGTAACATCTAGAAAACAAATCATTAATTACAAAGGTTTCTAGAAAGCTATTTGGATACCACTCGTCCCCGTCCTCAGTAATATAATCAATTAATTTATTCATATGTAATTAATTTGGCTTCTCTATTAATTATAAAGGACTAATTAATAAAGAGAATGAAACCCCATTGGGACTGGGCAAAGTTTTGGTGGTCCAATCCCAACCAAATCCCAATCCCAAAACCCTTAAAAATCACACAAAAAAGACAGATCGCTTCATCAACTCTGTTTGTGGACCGCAGAGAAGCGCAAAGCATGCAGATATATGCATTTCTTGCACGATTAAACTTTGGTTAACAGGAACCTCGCCTTGTCACTAGGTCGAGCCACCGGCATTTTTCAACTGATAGGTCAACACACTGAAGTGTCTTTCCTTTGAATTACATTGACTGTTTCTCGACGGTAGGCGATCTATCTGTTTGCTCCTAAGGCTTAGAAAGCATTACGTCAAGGCTATGAGTTCATTTTTCTCTTCAAGTGTTGGCTAATAAATGGAAACTGTCTCCAGACAATTTTTAAATTATACCTATCTCGCTATTTTTCCCTGAAAAACGTGACCTTATGACCTTGTGGTGAAGCTCTGAATGACCGAGCTTATTCACGAATCTGATGTACATAAATAACTCAGCATTGAAACAGTATGCATTCGTTGAGCTGTTGACTGTTGGTATTTCAAGCGATATGAGTCTTCTTGTTAAAAAGATGATATTTGGTGACACAGGTCTCCTTGAAATCACGATAATTTCCTAAATTATTTAGCGATGGAATTCTCAGTTCCGCCCCCATTCAAACAATACTGAGATATCTACGAGATTATTCCCATCCAATCACATAATGTAATTATCGTTGATCACACCTTTCTAATGCCTGAGTTTCATGAATACATCGTCACTTGATTCCTAAATTACAATTTGTTCCATTATGCATACTTTTATGCAGTGGCAATGGCAGTCGACAGGTTATATTTTGTGCTTAAGCCTAAGTCTATAGCCTAATTCGTAACTGTGCGGACTTCCATAATTATTGTTTTATTCAATGTCCAGAGTGGATAATGCCGCTTCCGCTTGCAGCAGTTTACAGGTGTGTGAATTCTTGCCTGTACATGGCCCCTACATGCACAAAATCCTTACTGTGTGCTCTGCTTGTTTGGTGTGAAACATGTCTGCCAACTGGAATTTATTTCACTTGCTGTAAACGAGAACATTTTTGAACTATAGATTGAAGTAAATTTTCGTCGGTCTTTCCTAAAGTCGCACTTTGTGTCTTTCTAGAAAGTGACTTTGATTTTAATTGATTTTAATTGCAATACCTACATGTGAAATGCTAGCGATGTTGTAGAGAAATGTGTCATATTATGCTTCAGTGTTTGCTTCAAATCAATATGAATTGTTCATCATAACAAACCCAAAATCGCTTTAAAACTTGAGGTGCTTTTGTTCTGATTTAAAAGAAAAATAATGTAAAGAATTTTCTCTCGTAAGCTGCAATGAAATCAATAATATGTGAGTCACATAATTATGATCTACGACTCTTCTTGCGCTTCATTTTGACTTATGTCTCATGTTCTGTTTCTCAGAGAGCAACTAATTGCACTAAAATTTACTATTCAAAATACACCGAAGAGGAGAATTCTGAATAGAAGCTTACGGATTGTCATGAACATCCATTGAAGAAAAATTTTCTTCATAAACAGGTATTCTGAAGTTCTTCTAGCCATTCCACAGAAAATAAGATGCACTGATACACAATGTACTGCAGACCACTATGCTGCAGGAGTCATGGGCATATTTAGTTGGATTAGATTCAAAATCTATTTCCAGAAATTGTTGTATTGGATTACTAATCCTCCAATAACAATCAGCAACTCATTCATAAATTTCCGCTTCTATTCTTTCGCATTGTAATCCGTTCATTCTCTAGCAAAATCAGTAGCCTAATTTCCAAAATGACAATTCTTCGCACATCTTAATTTTTGACTACGTCACTAAAGCTTGGAATGATCTTACTAGAGAGAATTAGCTTTCGGCATCAATCGACTATTATCATAGAAATTTGATAATGAAAAAATATATATTATAAATATATATATAATCAAATAAAAAATCATTTGATAAAATTTGAATAATGATTAATAAAATGCTACTACACTAAATCACATGCAGCTACCATGGAAATTCAGCATCAAAATGTGAATTTTAAATGATAAATGGCTGAAGGAAACCTTGAATAACTATGCATTTTAAGTGGGAAGCCTATCGAGCACACATTTGAATTGTATTTTTCGTAATGCGTGTATCAATACATCATCCAAAACGGCTATCTTATCCTAAAATGCAGTTGTGTGCTTAGCAACAATTACATTTTTCGTTCGGAAAGTTGCTCCACTGTCAGATTTGTGATTGTTGCAGAGAGGATTTGTTGCGAATGAAAACGTCAGTGAATTCAAAATTATCAATAGATTTATACATACGTTATTGAATCCAATGATGGTATATATTTCATGAATGACTGTTGAAATTCTGTCCTATTTTCTACATTGGTATGTTGAGCGATAAGTCCTACATTTTGTCTCCATTTCTCCAGGTACTCCAACGAGTTATATGCACATTTCTGAAGTCTGAAGTGGGACGCTCACTTATTTTCGATTTCTAAGTCCCTTCTCACCGGTTAAATGTGCGACCTATTATCATTTAATGTTTGGGCATAAACGTTCAATTTTATATCAGTTAGATCTGATGAAAAATAGAGAAATGAGAAATGAAAAATGAGAAAAATAGAAAAATGAAAAAAAAAATCTCATTTTGACAAAGAATAAATATTGCCAGTTTGTCACGATAAAACCCATTATCAAGTTGGTCCAGAAATTATATTCCATAAAGAAAGATATCGTTTGGCAATACAAATGTTTGAATAGCATCTTCAGATAATAAGAAGTTTGAAATCTCCACATGGCTGACCTTTAGCACTTTATACCTTGTCGGAGATTGGCACACACGAAATTCGAAATCAGCAATAGGTATTATTATACACATCCAGTGAGCAAACACATCCATTTCGCCTTATCGTTAGAATCGGTTGAGCCTTCTAAGTCTTCTTCATTCCCTAGTTCATGTTCCGAGAGGAATCCGGCACCATCTTCGTCAGTATCACCGACATCGATGGTTCCATCCACTAATGGTGCAGCTTGGATTCTCTGTATGGAGATCACAAACAATAAAATCAAACCAAAGAAAGAGGAAGACCACATTGTAGACGACTTGATTAATCTGTGATAGCGTTCGCAGTTAAGTTTGTGGTTATATACTTTGATTTTCTCAAGCGAGAAATGATGTATTGATTCAAGCGACTTGATATTTAATTTCACAGTCAAATGTCATAAGCCTGCATGAAAATGACAAGTCGAACTTGAATGTCAGCTCAACATGAATGACTTTCAGTATTGTGATGATTTATTTGCCTGAGATAAATAAAATTAATTAAATGTATCTATCCTGTGCTAAAAGCGATGACTTCATAAGCATCACGTTCAAGTAAGCCAGTACAGAAAAAAGAGCATAGGAGCAGACATGAATAGGAACAATATGGTAACGGCTCATCATATAGGATCACTGATAAGTAATATATGTTTACATTTAGCCCTAAATTCAATAGTAGTGCAAGAATGCTGGAAACAATATAGAGGAAAATATTTTGTAAAAAAACGGTGAATTGCAAAATTGTTTCTGAGATCACGTCATGTGCACAGCTTCTACAGTGCTGGTTTCGCTTCACACCGACCATATGCTTTAAGTCACGAGAAATTGACGACATTGCGCTGGGCTATGTGGAAGCCCTTGCAAAAATAATGAATCATGAAAAGCTGCCACTGCCAAACAAAATACCATGGAAACTTGGGATTTATATGGAAAATATATGCGCATACACTGATCAGGGATGCGGAGTCCTATCATTTTGATAGGACTCCGACTCCGGGGGTTGATAGGACTCCGGCTTTTGATAGGACTGCGACTCCGGGTGGCCAGTATACAAAGCCTAGTTTTTTAGACATTAATTGGCAACTTACATCATGGATCATTATAGACTTACCTGAACCTATTTTTAGTAGTCATTGCCGTATCAATTATCAATCATTTTCGATGGCAGTTTATCAAATGTCGCTTTAAGTTGGATGCATGCGACTCGGCTCCTCCCATCTTCTTGATGTGTGCTTTAAGTCACGAGAAATTGACGACATTGCGCTGGGCTATGTGGAAGCAACATAGTTGTCACAGTTGTCACAGTTGAACACAGTTGTCTTCAGTCTCTAACAAGCAGAAAAATCCCCCATCCTTCTCCAAAAAATATGAGTAGACTTTGGAGGAGCCATCTCACACGATTAACGTGAGGGTAAGAGGTGATGTTCTCAAGGAAACTAGAATTTCAGTTTTGTCTCTGATGTGACCTTTGGAGCGTAGATGTGATCGAGGCTACGAAGACTTGTCTTCTCTACTAAATCACCGAGTGAAAAGGTAATCCTTTTTTCACTATTACAGTTCATTCCTTCAACTACAGTCCGTTTCATAAAAAGTGGATCATCCTAAAATTTGACTAAATAAAACATAAGTATGATACAGAAAGCATTTTTCATGTTATTTCATGTCCCTAATATATTTAAATGTCCTTACATAATTTGATAAGCTATGATACAGTAATATTTTGTGGTCCTACCCTTATTGTCAATGACATTACCAATTCGTCTAGGCATTGATTCGATGATATCGTTGATTTTTGACTGATCTAACTTTCTCCACTCTCTTTTTGACAGTGACGTAAGTTTGTGATACGCCATCTGTAGGTAGCAGTGAACGACGAACGTTACGTTTTAGAATACTCCAACATTTTCTATGGGATTCAGATCAGGAGAACGAGCTGGCCAATATAATGTCCTAAGCCCTAATTGAGACTTGCATAAGTTGACTCTACTACTCCTGTGACACGTAGCATTATCATCCATAAATAACCAAGTCGATGGATCACCAAGTTGATCTGTCATTTGGCCAATGTTCATTCGTAAAACATTCACATAGCGTTCAGAATTCATGGTTCCTTGCTGTATGTGAAGTCTTCTACGAATAGTGGACTTAGAAATAGACGAGTATAGTGCAGCCATCTCAGTTAACGAGAGACTTGGATCAACTTTAACAAATCTCAAAATTAGGCGGTCTATACGTTTGGATGTTTTGCGTGGACGGCCAGAGCCCTCTTTACGACAGAGCCGAAAATCATCATTATGCCATCGATGCACATTTGTGTAAGGGACATTTAGTCGCTTGCTTGTAGCTCGCAAAGAAAACCCTGACACTTTGCCTTTTGTGAATGCGATCTCGTTATTGTTCATTTGTGCTTTGTATTGTTTTCAACCGGTAAGAGATAGATTTCTAGCTGAAAGCAATCAGGAGTGCTGCCAACACCACCGCAACAAAGTCAGGAAGCTATGGAACATGAAGTCCAGTTAATCACATGTAGCAGTTACATTATTGTTGATGAATAATGGTGCTATACTGGCTCTGATTGACCGATTTTCTTTATTTTTGTTTTGCTTGACAGCTTTTGGCTTGTAGAACAACATATTACATAACAAAGGAAACAAATGTAATTTTATAAGAGTGAGGTATGATTTTGTGTAACATTGCTAAATGAAGATCAAATTATCTACTACTTTTTTATCTATAACAGGAAAACAACTCAATATTCATGCTTGAAATTTCCAACAATGATATAAATAAGCACAACTGACGTATCTTCCAAATTTCAGAGAAATTCGTTCGTTTGGCGGAGTTAGACAAAATTGAAGTTAAGGCGATGTTTAAGGGTGATCCATTTGTATGAAACAATCTGTAGTTTTGTAAATTTGTCTGTATTTCATTGCAAAACACTAAATTCGGCAGTGTCACTCACTCCAAGGATAAAAACTCAAATCATGGCGCAGTCACATACTGTACAACGCAGTCGACTTTTTGGATCCCATTTAGCGCTATATATCGATGCTTGACTGTAGAAATTGTGACATGGATTAAATAAATGAATTATCCTAGCTTGCATGTAAATTTGGAAATTTTCACTGCTTAGAGCTACATGTATCTAACATACCAAGATATTAACTCAGGCCATTAATCGGCAATTGTAACCGATCGCTGCCTTACCAACGACCGAAAAACAGTAGAAGATGCAGGACGTCGACGACCGGTCTAAAGTGCACTTTAGACTTTGTACTTTGACTTCAAACTAAAATGCGAATTTCGACCTTATTTTGAGGTTTTTTACTTGATTTGAAATATACTCGCATAAATAAACCAATAGTCAAAATACTTCAAGCAATTGGGCAAGAGCCAAAATACAGATAGAATTAGCCTATACAAATAATTGAATGCTCGGACATCAGCTCTCAAAAAAGTAGAAATGCATTTTACCTTGACGGAGAATTGCCTCATCTCTCAGCTAGTGCTCTCAGGTAATATCACACTTGAAAGGAGATTCCTAAAATTTGTATAACATTGAACCAGCTGTTGCGCCCTCAGATTTTCTAGCATTGCATCACACTCCCTCAGTTCGCATACCAGATGATCTCCCTTCTCCCCCCCCTCTTTCGATGAAATTGCCCTGAGGCACTCTCAGGTTAACATTGAGGTTAGCATTACTGTCATGTCAGGTTTGAGATGTGAGGTTACATTATTTTCCTGATTGACGTTCGAATGATTTAATTTCAGGTCCTAGTACTCCAGCTAGACTTTGCACTAGCATTTGACTTGTAGTTTTACGATGCGCCCTCAGCTCTGAAGTGTGATAGCATATTTGATCAAAAACAGCAGACTTTTGTGATTTAAAGTTTTCAGTGGATAGCTCAGTGATAAAAAAGTAGGACTCAGGTTTGACATATATGAGGAAAATCGTAGTGTCCTCAAGGTATTCCCCGAGGATGTGATCCACGATGCTGTCATTTACACCAAGCACGCCTAGAGGAAGACAGTCACAGCTGTGGATGTAGTCTGCTCCCTGAAACGCCTTCGTTGCACTTTGTACGGCTTCGGTGGTTAAGCACCCTCTACGAACACCTGAAGCCAGTGGTCATCACGACCAGTCATATCTTCATGCAACGCCACGTGTCAGGCTTACAAAATTCCTCACAATTAATCACAAGCGTCCAGCCTTCAACCCGCAGGAACTATTGAGGCAACGCTTACGACCTCAAGCGCCTTGGCCATGTCCGATAACTCCCGGAAAAATATGTGTTGCGATTCCCAAGATAACACTATGTTTACAGACGTCCTAAAAGTCCGTCTAGACCTGAAGGAACTATAGAGAACATCAGTTACATTCATTCGCTTAGACTGCCTTCGATTTATCAATAAATTTGGTTGCAAATTCCTCATGCCTCAACTAAATCGCTGCGTCTGTAAGTGACAAATCTGTAATTGTTGCAGTGACAAATCAGTGGTTTTAGCTCTTGACTGGATATGCATACATTTATTCAACATCAACAAGCTATCTTCTGGTTGCCCAGTAAGTCGGAATATTTAGTCGGTTTAGGACTGTGGTGATATGCCGTCGCTCAAAGACTCGCTGAATATCAGATCTGTGGAACTTTCTGTCGATTGAATTTCCGTCGATGATCAGGTCGTGAGTGAGCATCAAAGTAGAAGATGATCAAAACGTGGCATTTGAATAACATTTAATGCAGTCAAAATTGAAAGGTCACGTCAATTGTTCATTGAAATTTGCAGACATAGTAACTATTTATTAATGTTTGTTTATTCATTTTACAAAGGCGCTTGTTGAATATGTCAAGAAGTGAGATATTCAGACGTTGCATGCGTTGACCCCAAATAGTCAGTCTGTCTAGTGCAATTAATATTTTCCAACCTAGGCAGACACACGTAGTGCAGTGTAGCTGACTATGTACAAGCAGTTTGATTTCTATTATTTATCTTATTTCGTTGGAGCATGTGTAAGTAGTGCATATTCTATGCATTTTATCTTTAGTTGTTTTCATGCATAAACACATGGGAGTACCCATAGTTTTTGGTTGTATTTGAATTTTGCATTATTTTGTATCCTGATAGGCTGAGTTATAAAATACACTGTATTTCACTCTCAATGGCTTTGGAAATCATAGAAATGGTTGAAATGAGTTTGAAATGCATTATTGCCCGGCATTGGAAGGTATATAATGCACCATTAAACGCCCGCCAATTTCACTACATGATATCCCTATCTATGTCCATTTCCGGGAGTTATTTTCATTGTTCAGGGAGCTATTATAGAGCATCGTTCCCATCAATTGATAGGGGTGTTTACATAGAAATGTAACATTTCAATCATTGAACTTGGATTAGCCTCAATAATCATCGACTCAATAGATAACAAAACATAGAAATTATGAACAAAATACCAAACGATTATACACAAACAAATAAATATTCAGTTTTCATTGGAATCATGATTGATGTTGATAAAATAATCAAAGATATTGAAGTTAGGAACTCATAATACACAACCAAATTCAAATTTCTTTCCACTTTGGCCGAAATGAGTAATGCATATCTTTCACAGGTTCTATTCTTCGCTACTGCTTAAGCAGCAAAATTTGCTTGATCTCTACCTCGCAAGAGCAAACCTAACCGTGTTCAGATAAAATATGGCCCTTGTCGAATTCTCAGACTCATCGTCGGAAAGCATACTTGTGTTAATGATCATTAGTTCATCAAATATAGAAGTTGACTTGTGATTTGTGTAATTCGGTTATGATAGTAATGTCATTGCTTCTCTTTCATTATCCAATGCATCTGCGAATCTTTTAGTTTTGAAAGAATCGCATAGGTCTGCATTCCTATAAGAGTTCTGGAGTCCCGCAGCAATCGAATTCAGACTATCTCGTTTTTAGTAATCTCCATCATGTTTTCAACTTTCTGAAATGAACTGCTTATATTCGTTAATGTCACCATAACTGAAGCATTCAAAGTGCGGCAAGGTGCTGTTAATTGTTTTGTCTTGATTTTCTCTTCATGCCACGCATCAAAAAGGCTTTCAACCCTTAGGTCCCTTCTCTTCATTCGCAATGATTCTGTACAATCACAAGTGCTACATCCTTTGTGGAATATCGTCCTTATTCGGTTGTTTCCTGATTGGTAGAAGCATTAGACTTGATTTGGTATGAAATGCACCAATAAAATGAGTATAAATGAATAAAAATTTACATCCCGGAATCAGACGTGAGCATTTTCTTGAACGATTCTTACACCGCTTTTTCAGCTGCTTCTGACACGCCTCATTATTGTTTCAAAAATGAGTAACAATAATGAATGTTTAATATTAAAGGATCCTGAACACTGTAAATGTTGGCTATTATCATTTGAGACTTGCAATTAGCAAGTTAGTGAAATTTCGACGGGCATTCACTAAGTATCACTTTAAACACACTACTGGCAAATCGCCTAAGTTAGTGGCACCTGCAATAATTAATAACTGCTGCTGTGGATCCTGCTGTGGATTACTCTTGTGAAGGGGTAATTCTTGGACATTCAATTTCATGTAGAAAATTGCCCGCAGCGGTCTATCCTATCCGCTTTGACTCATAATCAATATTTTCGTTAGAGATAGCTAAGATTCACTTGAAACTCAATCAACGATCCAATTTTGCATTCAATTGGAATACTGATGTGATGAAGTTCTATTGACTACGAAACCTTCTGAATTTCTGGGTCTTTTCAACACTAGAAAGTAAACTTTTTCACGAAATGAGCATGTCTAGCTATTGTCATCTGCCTAAGTTAAATGCAAATTGAAAATATGGTTGAGATCTTAGATACAATTAACTGTATGTGAAGACGTTATGACAGCAGCTTGCAATATACGCCTAGCCTGCGAAAGCTGAACTCTATAATGCTGTTACAGCTATCTGTCTTAAATTTTTGTTGACAGTCAGGAGATGGAAAACAGTAGACACATGCTTCGTTTTGCTTGTCAGTATCGTGACGGGGATATTAATGAAATCAAAGAATTATACAAACATCATTTTTAACAAACAAGACCTATTACCCTGACACCTAGAATAATGATAAAGTGAGACAAAGTGTTCAACGAGACGTAAAACCTAGATAAATAAGAAGAAAACAAGCGAGATTAATTGTTTCGGATAGTTCTGGCCAACAAAGCCCTTGCATTAGACCTAGCAAGAGAGATGCTAAGCTGTTGGTACATCTCTCTGCGAATGGCACTGTGGTCTGCATTCATTTGAAGGGCTTTTCGGTCTGCTATCCGTTCAAGTGCCACTGTCGCCTCATCGCCCCACACACCGTAAACTGTCACAGCTAACGAAATACATTTCCAACCGAGCTGGTGGCATTTCTCGTCGTTGATTAGGTGCTTCCTCTCTGCAGCCGCTTTAAGGCATTCCTCTGAGGTGCTCGCTCCATCATTTATATTGGGGCTGAGCGGATGCACCACAGTAACATCAAAGGCGGCTGACTGTCCTAATGACCAAGATGGAACCAGGACATCTACTGGCCGATGATTGCCGCCTGTTAGACCTGCACCTTGTTCTAGTTGCTACCACGGGGATATTGTCGGTAAAATATTCTACGAAACCTTCACCTCTTTTACACCGCTGATTTAATATTTCCTAAACGAAAGATAACGTTGCCACCTGAAGGGTGTCTTGATTTCTCTTAAATTCTTTGCTCACATTTATTTGCGTTTACTTTGCGCTTCTGTAGTTTCTGAAACTGTGAGAGAAATAATAAAATAAAACCACAATGAAAGTTAATAAGTTTATTTCCCGAGCTTTCGGTCACATACAGTGAGCATAATCATGGGATTGAATGATGGGTGATGGAATGATGGGTGTTAGTACCCTTGAACAACAATTCATGTGAGAGAAATATTTTCTACTTCTTTGAAATCCTGAAATTCCGGTATCGCATGAATTCAAATTCTGAAATCCGAATGGTCGAAAAAGGCGATGACAGATTGTGATATAGACATGCTAGCATTCGAGTGCGATCACGAAGATTTAGTTCTTGATTTAGCTTTGAAGTGTTCTTCGACTGATGGTAAACCATGTTTTGTCAAGCATGTCATGCTATGTTCAAATTTTCGATAGCTGCAAATCATCCAGGATCCCATGACTTGAATTTCTGGATAGCAGCTTCATTAGTCCAACTGCACTAACAGACCTCGATTGTCTTCAAGATAAGAGAAGCATATCAAAAGTGCATATCATTCCACAACCCCCACGAGAAGCTGACACGAAAATGACGTCAATGTAAATATTTGCGATTTCTCTGCAGAGTATTGTATTGATAAGCTTGAAATTCTAGTGAAAATCCGGATTTTAGAAGATAATCATTTTGTATTTACTACTTTAAACCTAGAATCGGAAACGTAAGCTGATATTTGTGCTAATCAATCATTCACCCTTAGATGCTATGATGATGCGTGGTAGACCAATTATAAGCTTATATTTCAAAAGTAAGGGAATGCCAAGTAAGCTTATATTAAAAACAAATTATGCTAACAACATATTCAAACAAGAAGGATTAAATCCACAACCAACAAACAGCCAAAACATTGAGAAATCATCTTCAACGCAAACAATTGCAAGAATGCAAAATGACAGAATGTCCTATCAAAAAAACAACAAATTATGCCATCGCAAAATGATAGCATATATAGACTTACGTGCCGTAGCTGTTATTCAACTTATATTGGAAGCACAATACGACCACTGCATATACTTACAAAAGAACAGATGAAAAATAAGCATAGGTTTATAAACATGCAATTTAGTGCTCAAACAGTGACATAATCATAGGCAACAAGTTTGATATCAATATCAACGGGTCCGATATACATGAATCCAATCTCCGACTTCGTGAGGCAATAATTACCCAACAACAGCGGTCAAATATCAACTCCAAATTTGAAGTGGACTACATGAAAGAATTTCTATTCATCAGATTTCTATTATCTTTCCTCTTGCAATCATTTTGCATTTGGATTTTATATAAGATTTGCTCGTTATTGATAAGATAACCAAGATCTTTAACACTAATATTCTAGTTGCCTGAAGACAGCTTCGTGAAGAAGACAGAGATTAATTGGAAATAATTTGTTATCATACTAATTTGATGGACTGCAAATGGCATTTAGTATTGTTTAAAGTGATATTTTATTTTTCAGGAAAGTATTAGGTTTCTTGATATCTATATTTAAAAACGCAGTACCTACACCAGTATAAGTACTAGTCATAAAAGTACTTGCATTCATATAAGGTAAACAACTTCTAGAATACTTTACAAGAATACAAAAGTGTCATTTTTCATTTCAGTTGTTTTGATCCTTGCATTCATTCACTGTGATTTTTACTGTACAGTTTTGAAAAGAGAACCTTGCTCCACTCTGACACTCAATGACTGGGATCTGACTTCATTACTTGATTGGTCACAATAAATTGCGGTGTTCATTTGTTTCTCGAATAATTTTCCATCGATGTATGCAGAATCTGCAGTATCAGATATACGGCCAGTCTTCTTCCTGGCGACCTCATTTGGGATCCCAGCTTGCACTAGTCAACTTTTTATGGTCCTTCTTAAACTTGTATTTGTAAGGAACATGTCACTCGCTGAAGAATTTTATAACAAGGTCCTGACGGTTTGTTGAATAGCATGTATACCCAAGCGGCTGTTTTTATACCAGACGGGCATCGAGGATTAGGTATGCAAGCAGGATAAAATACTTTAGTGCCTTCTTGGTTATGAGCTTCAGGGCGATGCGACACGCACTCTTTGAATAACTTCAGAGGACAGCGTTCGGCATTTTTGCAGGCATACACTCGCGTGATCTTCGGATCCATTCTTGTGTTAGTAATACCAAAGCGTTTACTTTTAGACATTCGCTCTGTGTATTCAAGAAAGTCACCATTTTCATCCTTTCCAAGCCGCATTTGTGAATCTTCACCGTATTAGAAATCGTATTGCTATTGAGCTGCTCTTAAGCTAAAATGTAATCCAAGATGATAAATCAACGTTTGCTGAAGTTGTTTTGGATTTGAATATCCGAAAATTCCTTTTTGCAACAATTCATCTTCGGTTTCAATCGGTATATTATTTGCTCGCCTTTTTGACTTAGCGAGACCAGATTTAGCTGACATCTTCATTTCAGCATTTAAGACCATGCGTGACTCTTGGAATTGAGGATCTTTGAATAAAGATAAACTGAAATTGTAGTTGTGCATGAAATTGTATTGAATCGTCGCTTCAAGGTCTTTCAAAGTTGACAGTGGATATCTGCTACCATCTGCTTTTCTGACATCAGAAAAGAAGTACTTGAGGCAGTAATTTAAATCAGATTCGGTAAATTCGTCAATTCCCTTGATTACTTTTAAAGGACCGTTAATTCAAATTTTCCATTCATCATGCTAACTCTTATGAAATAGTTTAAATGTACACTGGTTTCTGAATAGTACTTTTTGGGGTCACTTTATGTAGATGACTTTGAATTTCAGTGTCAGTAGTTGATGCAAATCTACTGAAAGTGGGAATTTGATTTTCAGCAAAATTCCCATTATCCATGCCATTATCGTGAAAAATTTTCAGGAGATGAGCCTGGATAAAATGACCAGATTATTGCAGTTTCATTATGCATGATTCAAATTTCAAACATCATTGACAATATCATGGAATAAACCAGGTAATCCATGGACTTCTCGATCATAGTATCTAGAAGTCCATGGGTAATCAATGCCATTATTGGACATTTCTAGGATGAAGCATGTAAATCTAAAACTAGCATCCAGTGTTATGGACTATGGCATCTAGCCTGTGGATGAACCATAGACTGGATGAACTATAGAATTCGATCTTTCATGCATTCGCTATCCATGAACTCCTACAAAGAATACATACGGTAGATAGATAAGTTTTTTTTCATCGACTAATTTATTTAAATTAAATAAATAGATAAGTTGAATATATAGAATCCCAAGGTTGTAAATCTAAACAATGAAAATCTTTCTATGGAAAATCTTTCTATTCTAGATCTCCAATTTATTTCAGCGCAAATCTATATTTTAGATCTCCAAGAATACAGAATCCCAAATGGTTGAAAATATCATTTATGTCTATCAATGTTGATATCATTGCATACAGTGCTATAAATATGTTATAAATGCCTCGATATCGGATCCAAATGGCCAAATGTCCTCGTGGCTTCGCCACTCGGACATTCTGACCATTTAAATCCTCTATCGAGGCATTTATCATAAACATAAGTTTTCTTGGCATTCCTTTACTTTTGAATATTTGCAATGAGCAAAGGCATTTTTTTCACAATAAGCATGAATTGTGGATTGTCAATAAATACACGATTTCATCCTTGAACCTTGGCAAAGGTCATGTGTGTGTTCGCAGAAATATTGGTTAATAATTATTAATGATATTTCATTTTTCAGAGTAAAAAATTGAAGTGGGACATGTACTTTTTGTCGTAAAAAGCTATGAGTATCCTAACTATAAGTATTATACAGTTAATTAAAAATTTTGCTATATGTATGTAAATTCATTGTTTTCTAGTTTGTAAATCTACGAGTATAACATCTCGTTCGTACGCAGGCGTGATGGAGGCACATAGTGGGAGGAAATGAACACAAGTGTACTTATATGCACGATATCTCACAAGATCCATAATTAGCTTATCTGTAGCAGCAATCAATGAATCTGTAAATGCCGTGAAGAATACAATTATATAAGCCTTCAGAACAATGCTTATGCGCAACGTTCCTTAAAAATGTGGGACAGAAGTAGGGCAATGCACCCCCACTGTGCATCTGCGGTGCATCTGCGGAAAGAAATACCCCGAAATTTTATGAGATAATGCATGAATGGCGTGAGAAGGCAGACGCATATCAAATAAATATAGAAAAATAGACCAATCTGCCAGAAGTAAGTTTATTTTCCGCATAAAACGAAATTTTATGGGTAGGCCTACCAAACATAATCAAATCAAGAAATTAGAAGATAGAGGCCTAATACAAAAATTGAAATCGCATTGTCTGAAAGAATTTCAAATATTTATCTGATAATAAATCTGGCGATAAATTACTTAATGCGATCCAAACACATTGAATTCGTCTAATACTTCACCTCTATAGGCCTATATTTCACTCTGAAACTATAGCCTACGTCATCCTTTCTGTACCACATTGCATCAAATGAAATGACTTTGGACCTAAAATGATGTATACTTGCACACATTCCGTTTTTTAGATGACTGCATATCTACCTTTAGCTTAATTAAGTTTCAATTTGAGTTCTATTCTTAGTATCATCTATGTGATAAGCTCGATGCATGCCATAAATCTCGATTGTACGTAAGTACCTACCATAAACAACACAGAAGCACATTTTCAACGTGCAGTTTTTAATATGCTTCAGTCAATTTGAAATTGTTCAGAATTTGTAGTTGTATAACGACACAATTGCATATTATGCATTTATATGTAACAGATATCACTAGCTGATATTTTCGATTTCAACATTATTCTGTATTTCCAGTTGATAATTGTCATCTTCCGTCATCAGTGTAATTGACACCAATGGCGTCCATATCGAAAGCGCAATTTCCGACACATGCCTCTAATGAATTTATTTAACAGTATGATTTAACGGTCGCACATAAATATAAAGTATCGAATGATTCCAACACTGCATTCGTCTTTGCATTGACTCGAAATGAATTCAATAACAATATTTCTTCTCACTATTCAGCTTTGCTTGACGGTAAGATTGCCTTGAAGCCTTGTGTTTTTATGATTATTTTCAGTTTTCTGCGTAATATTTTCCGTTTGGGACTTTGTATTTGCGTATAATAAACAGCAAGAGCAACAAAAAATACCCAAGTCAATTCTACAAACTTTCTTTATATCCAATGAATGTCATAATTTTACCGATTCTTGCTAATTAATAATATCTGTTTTAAAGATCTAAATGATTTAATTTTTGTGCAGATGTGACTGTTGGAGCATAGTATGAAAATTAACTCATATTTTATTCCAGCAAATAATTAATATAAATCTTGCTCATTAAGGGAACCGTCCGAGTATCATTGCCACTCTATACTCAGTTGAGCTTAATTTTTATTTTGGTTTGCTAGCATGCAAAAGTTTTTTCTATCATGTTCAGGCAGAACATCGACAAAACTGAAATGAGACGCAGCCTAGTGAATCCAAGATTTCTGTCAATTTTACAAGTACTTTTGCGTAAGTATTTTTTCAAGGGAGAATTTATCAATAAGCTGTGCTATCATCAATAGCGAAATGTTACATTAGCATTTTTTGATTTACAAATAATATACTTATCCGCAGCTGAGTTGGCTTCGAAAAATACAAATAAATCATTGGCAATAATCTGTGACATTTTGGAACAATGAACGCTTTTATGCATAGAAAAACATCAGTAGATGCGCTTTATGTTTTAATTGCTGCTGAGCAGCGAATTTTTAGCAAAACAGTCCTACAACATCGTCGATCATGGAAAGCACTGTAAACGAGGTACTTCTCTTCGATTCGAATTATTTGATTACGGAATGAAAAGGAAATGGATCGGAGAAAAAAATTGATTCATTATAACGCACTCACATCAGCGCCAAATTTGCCCTTAGTCTGTCTGTGCTGCCTCAATATCATATGCCATAAACCATACCAATTTCAATATGAAAAATTATATGTACAATATAGACTAGTCTGCAAAAAAGTCCATAAAAAGTGAAAATATTTGTCATGTTCAAACACATAAAATGTCGGTCTCAAGTCATCATATTGTACTCTGAGGAGCAGCATCAGAATCTGAAAGTCATTATTCAATCACTAGGATAGCAGTACTGACTTCTCTCAAATAAGGTGCAAGAATTTGATCAGAGTACTTTTGGCAGCTCGTATAATCGATACCTTCGTCGGATATGACAGGATCTAACATGCAAAGTGTGCTCTTCATCAAGACTAGCCGCCAACTAGTTCCTCATCTTGGAAGATTCTTTATTTGATTTCAGACAAACGGCTGTTGAAAGACGGAATGTTTCATCAAAAAGTGTTAAAATTTCATGTTTTACTGTATACATCAGAACTTCATCATATTTTTGGATTAATGAACTGTTTTTCAAATTTGAATAATTTTATGATTATCTTAATCATCGAATGACTTTTGAAAGGCAGAAAATATCTATGTCTACTTTTGCCAGCAGATGACAGAATACCAAAATAACAAATAGAGCGCTATGTTCGTTTATCAATCAAGCACGATTTTAATATTGCATTTCTGCTGTTCCTATTTCAATCGTACAGCATACGTTGACAGAAATGATTGCATAACAGCCAAGACATTAAAAAAATGAAGACTTTGAAAAAAAAGAAAAGAAAACTTTGTGATGACAATAGATGTACATGCTGCATAAGATTGTGATTTGCATGCGTGACGAAAGTAGTCACAATGAATGAAATGATCAACTTCGCTACAGTAGTACCATGTGGAGCACATGTTAAATATTGCAGCATGAGTTGATGTGCGATGCAAATAGAAGACATAAGAAGCGATTGAATTACATCACGATAATTACATAAATTTGGTGGTCCGTTTTTATGATCACCTCTGTAATATTCACTGCCCTCGACATCATCTTCTTGTCGATTACTAATATTTTATCGTTACAATAAAGGACGGAGTGATTCGTTTTCAATGACGTTTGCGAAATTTGCAATGTGAGTGACTTATAAAGCCATGCGTCTTGCAAAATTTGATCACTCAAATTCCACTCTCAGATTCAAGTGATTAGACACAGAGAACTATTTCTATTTTGAGGCTATTTACACATTTTAATGAACCCCTTCACTTGTAGAACCAATATGACCAAGTTCATTTCAAGCATATAGCTCAAATGAATTAAATGAATTAGAAATAAAACAATTTCTAGGAAAGGAAAATTGCTGATTTAATGTTGAAAGATTTTTCATTTTGATGCAGTGCTGTTCTACCTAAATGTACTTTGACTAATAATAAGACATAGAAATAATTACCAGCACTTACATGGCGCAGGGAAGTCTCTTCATAACTGGCAGCGTTTCGTAGGAAACAAAATAGCTCTCACCAAGACTATCTTAATTTCAAGCAAAAATTGGGTCTAGGCTGTCTGGAGGAAGCTGAAGAAGCCATACAATGACGAGAAATTGAATTTACTTAAAGAAAACACTCTAAAATCTCTTCTTAGATGGCTTTCACTTCTTTGCATTTTTATTCTACATGGCTATCTGAATGAAGTTATAAAATGTGTACAAATAATATAAAATAGCAATACATTAACAGGTACAACAAATATAGAATGTATTGTTACAATAATATAATATTATATCTATAATTTGAAAAATATGATATATGATTGAAGGGAAAGCTGTACGCATCAGTATGAAAAACATTCTTGCTTTGGATACCTGTTTTATCTTTGATTTATACAAGTACAGTATACGAAGAATGAATCATTTTTCATCAAAAATGGATTGGCACAACTTTATTCTCCAGGTAACTACCGCAAAGAAATTTCAGTCAATGGACCAAGCGATTGAAGCGGCTGCCCAAAAGAGTAAGTACATGGTAAATCACAGACCTCATCTTTTCATGAATAATACCCTATACAATGACCTTCAAATTATAACTGATACTTCTGCTGTATTTAAATTTGGTTTAAAAAATGCCCTATGCATTGCATTGTTTCAAGATTTATTAAGCACGTATTGCCAAGGGTTTGGGAAACAAAATATGTAGTCAAAATTATCAAGATGTTCAAATATTCTGATATTCATTTATTTCAAAACCTCGAAATGTTACAAGTCCAGAGCGACTTTCTCTGACATGTCATATCTATACGAGCATCTCACATAAATATACAAATCAATTACATTTCAGATATGTTATTAACTCAAGTACATATTAATATCAAATTGACATGTATTGATATCTACGATTAGTATGCATTATGTACATAAGACTTTTGAAATAGGTACATTCTGCATTCTTGCTAAACACTCAACACAAAAGAATAAGAGTGGGATAAATATACTCAGTGACAAAAAGAATGAAACAAGTCCTGATATGAATACTTATGACTTAAACTTGGTTGTACTGTACGTTTGTTTGTTGTTTGTAAAAGGAGAACTCGAATGCTTTACTCAAAAACATTTAATTTGATACTCATGATTTTATCAACTTAAGTTAGAAACGGGTGTGACCACCGCGAGCATCCAAACAGATTTCGATGCGTGAGGGCATGGATGAGCACAGTCGCTGGATGAATGCCAGGTCTAAGAGGTTCCACTGCTCGATCAGTCTGTCGGCCAACATCTTCAAAGACACTGGTGGGTGGTTGTACCTCTCCCTCACTCTGCGACCAAGTTCATCCCAGCAGTGCTCAATGGGGGAGAGGTCGGGAGAACGTGAGGGCCATTCCAAGGTTGGGATTCCACTGCTTACTATCCTGTTAGATACCACTGAAGCGCGATGGGGCCTTGCGTTGTCATCCTGAAAAATCAATTGATTCGATGTCACTGCTGGAACCACGACCGATGTCACGATCTCGTCGGCATATCGCTGTCGTGTCAATGTTCCTTTCACTACGATTGCTGGTGTTTTTCCATTGTGCCAGATACCGGTCCAAACCATGACACTACCGCCGCCGTACCGGTCGTGTTCTTTGACACAACATGGAGCAAATCGTTCACTTGGCAAGCGATGAACACGGATCCGACCATCGTTGAAATCGAGAGTAAACCTCGATTCATCAGTCCAGAGCACACGTTCCCACCGATTGTCACTCCACGACTGATGACCTTGACACCACGTCACTCGTCTCCTTCGATGTTCCAGGCTCAGCGGAATTCTCACAGCGGGTCGTCGAGACTGTATACCAGCTTCTCGCAATCTTCGATATGCAGTTCGAACGCTACAGGCAACGTTCCCAGCAACCTTCCAGTACAAAATTAGCTTCGGGACGGACACAAATCTGTTTCTTTTAGCAGCTAAAACTAAGCGTGCATCTGTCCGCTTGGATGATACCCTTGGTCTTCCTGATCCGTTCTTCTTTTCCACATTTCCTTCTGCTTTCCAACGACACCACCACCTCCATACAACGACCCTTGAAATTTTCAATTCTTTCGCAACAGTTGTAGAACTTTGCCCACAACGCATCATCCCAATTGCCATTCCTCTGGTAAAGTTATCGTGCGCCATTTTATAAGTCAAATCTGGTCAGCAGTAGTTGGTGATTCTGTTCAACTTCTAGCTGTTACTGTGATCAATATCAAATTTTGAAATTTGATGGTCCTATATCATTTCCCTTATCATATGGAGTTCAATGGTGATACATAGAAAGCGAGATATCATCTCAAACCATAGAAAAAACTGAAACAAACTTCCATTCAAGTCAATGATAGTTGGTTTCATTATTTATGTCAGTGAGTATAACAACTCGGTCACATGGAAGAAAGGCTCCGTGCCTAATGTGCTTCCGAGTATAACAAGGTTCATTACATTTAATTATAGTCTGGTCATGCGCTTTGCATTCTGGAAGATAGAAGCTTGACGGCCGTTTAAGTTTTAGTAGTCATATACCGCATATACTGGCCTATTGGTCGATCCGACTTTAAGTCGACCCCCGACTTTGCCACCCAAATGCTGGTATATTTCCACAGGCCTGCCTATAAGACGAGATGAAAAGGTGAAATTTTGTAGAGTCAAGTTCGTCAGTATTAATTTTAATTTTAATTACAATATAAAAACAATTTTAATTACCCGGTATACCTGCCGGTATGGCAAAATATTGAAACAAAAAGAACGAACACATTGTTAGCGCAGTCCATAATAACTGCGATTCAATAACAAATGAAGATCTGGCGCGTCGTCTGGAGCAACCGATGAAATGAATAGCGATGTATTGAGCATTGCGCGCGCACCGGTAACTGCGATAGCAGAAGAAAAATGTTATAAATTTAATGGGACCCGCCTATAAGTCGAGATGAATTTTGGTTAAAAAAACTCGAATATGCGGTACATCTCGCAACTGATAAAAGTCATGTTAATCTTCTTAGAATCTAGTTTTTGTGGATAAATTCAAACCCAAAATCTCTAATTATTATTCAATGCATGAATTTCAGGTGAAGATTTGACCATGATGCAAGCCGACAATTCCATCCTTGTTGAACTTGATATGCGCTTCACTCCAGAGCAATGGAGAACTATTCAAGAACTGTAAGTAAAAATAGATATTTTACCACATACCGTATATGTCTAATCCCATGTACACAGCTTGCACAAATCCACATGTGCATCAATTTGCATTTACCGATAGCTGCACGTATTTTTTTTAACTATAGTGACTATGAAATGAAAGCGTTTCAAAGCGTAATTTTTCATCAAATATTGCTGGTAATAATCAGATTAATCCGGAAGTTATGTGAATAATCAAAAAATTAAAACACTTACTTAAGCCACGCGAATGAGAAATCAAAAAGTTTCGTGGTGAAAGGTACATAATGCCTTATACTCTCTACAATATTACTCAGCTCAACTGCACTCAAGTACAACAGTAATCATTGAATGCGAATACGCCAGCACATTCGCAATGAAGGTTTATTGTCATTACAGCTTTCTGCATAGTTTCACTGGGATGCTTCAAAACTGCGATTTTTTGTATGATAACACTGACGAACATGACAGCTAGCTTCAATACAATGTTTGAAAGCTAAATTGAATTACATTAAATATTCAACGAAATATTTTTAAGCGACGGTGGCACATAAGATCAACTGCTCCAAATGCAAGGAATTTTATCGGTAGCGCTGTGAGACGTCTTCATACAAGTGTCAACGAACTTCTTTAGAACGTAGCAAATAACACTGATACAACTATTTTAAGTAGAGATCAGGATAACATAAGCTTAAAACTTAAAGAAAACATGATTATGAGTTAACAATAGCCATATTTCAACAATCGTGATGAGTGCGCTCAATATCAAGCTACTCAGATTTTTCATGTAGGCCTACTTATTTCATGTACATGTATTTCTGATAAAGATCCTTTTTGTGCAATATCTTGTCTGAAAATTTGCAAAGAAACAATACAAAGTAAAAACTAATCAATGAATCATTAATGAGATATATATGAATGATATCTGATATATAATGAATCATAAACTTTGCAACTGTTGGCCAACTATATGTCATCAAAGATGCTGCTTGAAATCAATTATCAATTACTGCCTCTTCAATAACACGACTGAGGTGTAGTTGAAATTAGATAAACTGAATGACTCTTTTCAACAACTCAGAAAATCTAGCGAAAAACAAAGTACAACTTCTGTTTCTGAAACAATGTGTGGCACATGGTGTGCTTCCTACATGCTCTTACTATTTCCGCAAGAAATTGAGAAATTTTCTTTAAGAAAGAAATAGCAGTTTATCACTATCCTTCTTTGAGCTGGCAGATCAGATTGCTCTTCATGCGTTTTCAGAGATTCTGAAACCGGAGAACTTTTGATATCATTTGTCTCCGTGTCGACTAGCACCGTTTCTGGTCACATCAAGATTACATTCTGAAAACCCCCTAGGAGAGGGCTTTCCTCTTACTTTCTTTATTGCTTAAGACTATTCAATAAAACTGTTTTTTTCTTTTACAAATGCTTGACTATCTTCTTTTGCTTAATAGTACTAAGTGATTTTTATCAACTTTGCATGAATCTTGTGTGAAATTGTGTGTATGATTGCTCTCATTAATATACAAAGATTGCTATTATCATTATAAGCAAGAGAAATGATCAACACAAAGTAACTTTGGATCGACGTGATTTTCGAACTGATTTAGCACATGACAAACATTTCAGAATTTTGAAAAATTGATGTGTATGACAACAACATATGCCACTTCTATCATCCCTAGGCGAAACCCAAAAAGCAAAAGAAGTGGAATATATAAGAGAAATGCCATTCGCGGACTGCAATTACGCTGGACCAGGGGAGTAGTTCCTATCCACATCGGCGGCGGATTCTGTAAGATGACGCAATGCAGCATGCATGTATATATCCTGGTGACGTTTGTACTTCATCTTTCAGCTGCAAAAGACATGGCACAGATTCGAGGTGGTATCAATGAATGGAATAAATATTCGTGTGTGAATATTCGGAACACAAGAAGAGGAGACAGAAATTATGTCAAATTTGTTCCATCTGGCGGGTAAGTCGCATTCTCAAAGTAAATCTGTGGCAAATGATGTTTTTATGGCTTTGCTTTTTGCTTTATGTATTCTTTTGCACCTTTAGTTACTGCCAAAGTCATCACAACTTTCACTGATAGGTAATAATGACCGCAAAATAAGAAACGAAATTTTGAAAGGCAAAGACAAATGGTGTAAAACTTGTGAGACTATTCTAGGTGGTAAATTCGTCCCTCCTTGAATTCGCTATATGGTGGCTATGATTTGATTTTCTGATGAGTTTTTCTTTCATCTTTCATCTTCAACTCAGCCTTTCATCAAGAGTTTTGTATAGTGTACAATCAAAATAATCCCATGTTATGAATGTCTTAGTATACATAATTTTGCATGATATAATTTGAATATGCATTCATTTACCAACATCGATTAGATGGGTAACTGGTGAAATCGATCGACTGATAAATATTCTTAGTCTACTGGCTTTGACTTTTTTACCTGAATTTGTATTCTATAAAATGCTTTAGAATGGGACTTTGTCCTCAGAATTAAACAATTTAAGCAGAAAATTCCTTTGTAGCCGCATACGCAGCGTCTTGCTCTGTAGGGGCTCGTGTGCACGTCTCTGAATGGTCCAAGCCATCTTCTTAACAGTCAAACAGTCAATATACAAATATGATGAATACACTGAACGTGAAATATAATAATGAACAATCCTATAATCTTTCAGATGTTCATCTAATGTTGGCATGGTTGGCAATGGACGACAAGTTCTGACTCTTGGACCAGGTTGTCGATACGTAAGTCTTCAAACTCATGTATATTCTTAAGTTTCTAGGGACGCATCACTTCCTGTCTCACAGAAATCGCTAAGTGATTTCCTATGCCGCAACGTAAATGTGACCCCTTAATATTATTTGAACTTCATACGCAAAAATGTGTAACAACATGTATTATGTTGTGCTATTTTCATCTTTGTAGCTGACGGGATCCTTTCAGCATGTTGCTAGTCAAAACACACATGTGATAATCTTTAATTAAGAAAATTTAGAATCAAATAACTGTTAACATCGTAATAATTGTACAGTAATAACTGTCATAACAGTAATGACTGATACTGCACTGTAATTGCGATTTGAACCTAATATTTCTGACTGCCGTTTCTGGCCATCAAGATTGGCCATGACTAGAAATCTCAAACACCACCAGTAAATGACAAAAAATTGTCTCAAAGATAAATATCTGACAGGACCTATTTGTTATGTAGATAAGAGTAAAACGAGTGAAGTATTATCAATCAAATTGTGAATTTATAAAATTCCCTTTTAGACATGCAACTGCATCATTCGGTGATCCATCATATAATTATTTGGACACATGAAAGTAATTACACACTATTTGAAAAAGGAAATTCATGTTTCAGTTACTTAGGCTGAGTGTTAAATACAAAACAGAAAAAAAGTCGTTTTAGATAAAGAGAGAGTGAGTCATTTTGTTTTTCCTAAATTTCAATCTTTCTATATCATTGATGGCTTTGGGCGGGAGGACCATTATTCAAAAAATATACACTACGAGTGTGTAGGCACAAAACTCTCCCGATTGTTGTTAGGCCGAAAATTATAATGAAGTAAATAAAGATACAAGGTGGCCGACGTTTCCCGTCCTGACGCTTTATCAATGCCTAATATGATTGGCCATGACTAGAAATCTCAAACTAAAAAAATATAATATAAAAAAATTATATTAGGCATTGATAAAGCGTCAGGACGGGAAACGTCGGCCACCTTGTATCTTTATTTACTTCATTATAATTTTCGGCCTAACAACAATCGGGAGAGTTTTGTGCCTACACACTCGTAGTGTATATTTTCTATATCACTTTAGTTTGTGAAATCATGTGAAAGCTAAGTTTGAAGAAAACGCTGGACAAAGTTCATCAACTCTGATATTTTTGAGTTGGAAAGAGGCAGGAATTTTTTTAGAGGTTAATTATTATTATAAGTTATGATGTACAAAATTTTTCGATTACCATCCAGTAATCATCTTCAGGTACAAAAGACTAACCCTTCTAGCCCTTGTCTTTTGTACCTGAAGATTATTACTGGATGGTAATCGAAAAATTTTGTACATCATAACTTATAATAATAATTGACATCTAAAAAATTCCTGGCTCTTTCCAACTCAAAAATATCATATCATGACTAGTCAGGCCATCTTCCAAGTTTATCAAGTCTGTCTATCACTACCAGGTTACTGTTTTTGGTTAACTACAGACGGTGATGCATTGAAGAATAAAGTCCTACATACTTTCCACACATGGGAATTCAGATTTTATACATCACATGTGATTTGGTAAATGAGCCATGTTGCAGCCCGTGATGCATTTGATAAGGATTCCCATTGTGTGGGAGATGTGATTTTTTCCATATGCGCATTTCCAACGGCAACTGTGTTTTTTCCCTTTTGTCTCCGCATAAAGCCAGTTTTGTCAAGTCACAGCATGACTTGATTTCCTGATGGTAGCGGAATGTATACTCGAGTAAATGAGTAAATTTCATGTTTTGACTTAATTTTGGCGATTTTACTCATTTTGTAGAGGCTCTCAAACATCAAATTCTGAATCATGTGACTCACTTAAACCTTTATATCGAAGTTGATGTTCTGAATTCAATCATGTTTCAAATTTCATGGCATTCTGATAAATAGTTTCTTTTCTGCAAAAGAAAATGTACGAAAATTGACAAGTGCTTCACAATCCATAGATATTTCTTGCATTTTTACATTGGCTTCTAATAGGAATCCTTAAAACTTACTCATAACCGAAAGCGACTGGCTGTGACACTTAAGAATTTAATTTTTGTACTCAGCGTTTCAAGATCTACACATCCCTGCTATTAAGCCCTTTGTGCGCGAATTTAGGAAGAAAGTGTCAGTAGCTCCTGTTCTATTTACATGTAATGAAATTTATTAAGTCTGAAGAGTGCTGCCCGCAGCTTCAAAGAATGATGCAGTGACAAAAAGGAGAGAGCCGGCAAGAGCCGCATGTCAGCTTTCGACCAGTGTCTATGTTTCAGTATGCTTTGAGGATCGTACATACCTTATACTCTATTTCGAAGCGTCTACATGCACAGCAAATTGGTACGGTACATGTACATGTAAATCATTCACACTGATTAGAAGTCTAATTGACGAACCTTAATCTATCAAAGACTGCTTCGTCATGACATGGTTTTACATATAAATATAATAATATTACGTTGATACTTTGAAACTTGAGACTATTTTTCATTAATACTATACCATTCTGTGCGTTATCGCAATTCCAACTAATGTCATTGATGGGAAATTAATGGAAAATTAATCAATGATGTTAATTGTTGTAGATATACTATTTATATCTGTCAGTAGGACAGTTTTGACTGTGTTTATTTTCTCTATTTGACAGAAAGGAATTGTTGCCCATGAGCTTGGTCATGCCTTGGGCTTTCATCATGAGCAAACGAGACCGGATCGCGATCGATATGTCCGGATTATTACTCAAAACATTCGTCCATACGCAAAATTCAATTTTCAAAGATATAATTGGAGGATTATCAATGCATATGGCGTGCCTTATGATTACGGCAGCATCATGCATTATGGATCATATGTAAGTTCATTCATTTTTGTGTTCAGATGTACAGTAAAAGTAACACATTCGATATAGTAAAACACATAGACTCCTAGCAGTGGCGTCTTCTAAAATAATTTACCAACATTTATAAAAATTAAAAGTGTCATCATTCATTGGATTTCATTTAAATTCGATAGCTTCAATCTCGTAATACTCGTAGCTGAGCACAGGTTTCCGTCTCAAAATCAGACGCTCAACTTCAAAGTGAACAGTTTTGCAGCGCGTACTCGAATCACAGCTGTTTTCTTCGAACAATTAGACACACAAGCTGGTCGTGTGTTCAGACGGAGCATTGATGCTCAGACAGCGAAAGATAGTTGTGTGCGTGTGAGGCAGTAGGCACACGCGCCGGCGCCAATATTGGCTTTCCTGATAGACATAATGCTTTGCCTTCTCCAATTTTTGCGATGAAATTCACCGCAATTCTTGATCGAGGCGCGGTGCCTATAGAAAGGGAAGTTATATAGACAGGGAGCAACCCAATTGCTCCTGGCTTCGTGTCTTGTCAGAGAGGCCACTGCGTCAACAATAGCAGATGACTGACGTTCAGACAAGACTGCAATCAGATGATGAGCGTTCGCCAATGAGTGCAGAGTGACTGCATCTGACTCGAACACCCAGATTCGGTAGAATTCCATAATTTGTTTTTACTTGATTATACTGAATACTGAAAAGATGACAGTCATCAAGCAAGGTAGGCCAACACCTGATATAAAAATTGAAAGTACTCACAGATAGAGAGAGAGAAATAAGAAATACACAAGACAATTTAATGCATCAAAGTTTCAAACATGTGAGTAGCTGACCGGCCGTGAGAAACGCAAGAAACTGTTGGCCTTACCTTACCTTACTTTTTCTCGAGAAAAAGTGGTCTGGACAGAGAGGGGATATAGTAATCTCAGCTCACTGAGCAAGGCGGTTAAGCGACATGAGCAATCAACTTCTCATGTGCACATTAACTTGGCCTTAAAAAATGTTCGGGAAATTGTTATTGAAAATTCATCTTTTATGAAAGTTCATGTCGTAACATGAAAAATGTCTGGTATAGAAATAGCATTCCATTGGCGAACGAGGGCCTATGGTCTAGGAGCACGCGACGCCACTGACTCCTAGATATATAATGCATATATTAGGTTTATATCCATGATATACCAGATAAACAAAGTTTGTGTCCTAGAAATAGAAGTTTAATTTTTTTTACAAAAAAGATCCCCTTTTGACATTTAATAAATAAAAAGAGACACGAAATTCAGAAACATGCATTTGCACAAGAAGCCTTTTGTCCATTCTCAACGGTGCTAACTTTGGACAGAGGCAAATTTTAGATACAAACTTAAATTTACATAAAATTCGAATATTTTGCAAAGTATAGGGAAATCCTTACACGCTTTACATTGTATATGCCACTCTCGATGGCTTTGGAGGTCATAGAAATGATTGAAACAAGTTTGAATGCATTTCTGTCCGGTATTGGAGGGCAATAATACACCATTTCATACCTGCTGATTTCACTGAGCATTCTCATTGTACCAGATAGCCATGAACCGTCGTTCGTCACCCCAGCTCAATAATCGATCAACCTCGTCTATCATATTTCTGCCCTAAAAATCCATAATATCATGTTACATGGTGAACATAGAAATGCTGTGAGACATAAACTGTACATCCTAAAACTCATAGAAATAATAAAAATGAAGAAAGGTAGAAATCTAACACGAAAAAACATAAACGATCAAATCCTTTTGAGCACAACGATTCTGTGCTCAGTTAGTTAATTTGCTTCCGTCCAATGTTAGCACTCTTTGAAATTGGACAAAAGGCCTCGTACTTTTTTATTATAAAGTTTAATTTCCATGATATAGTGATATAATGAACGGTGATGCTAAAACGATTTATTTACAAAGCAAGTGTGATCATATTCAAGGGCGAGTTGCATTAATGATTTTCTACTTTGCGATGTGATTACAAACATTGTATACATTGATCATGAGGTGGGATGCGAAAATGAGCAAATCGAAAAGACAGATGACTTTGACAGAAGCGGTGAACTTTGCGAAGAGACGCAAGACTTGCAGGAAGTAGAAATAGAAGCTTTATGCTGAGTGATGATGTGGTTCTGACAATTTTGCTTTTGTTGATCGTTTGCATCAATTTTTATTAGTTTCTTATTCAATACTTTTCTTATCAATATATATATATATATATATATTGTTGATGATGAATTTCGCCATTGGCCGGTAGAATAAATAAATGAAAAGAAAGACAAGGCCAATAAATAAGATCTTATTATGACAATATTTCGACTGTCTCTTTTACAAGTCTGATGGTAAAAAGAATTCTATCAACACATTAACATACAAAATTTGAAAAGAAATTTATACATCTATGGATTTTGATTGAGCATTACATTCATAGCTGGTGAATTCATATATATTATCGATTATATCATTTCATATCATTTTGACAGGAACTACAATTTAATAACCATGAACGCCATTTCCTTGAACACGGAGCTAAATTTCATGATGGAAAGTAGCAACGGGACAATAAAATTATAGTGATCTACATATTCTGTTGATTATCTGTAAATCAAAAACTTAATGGTATGATCAATTGTTGAACAATTACAATCAATGACAGCGAGTGTTAGAACGACAAACATACACATGCATATGTAGTGGTCGCATAGTAAAATTCCTAAAAACTTCTTAATTGATATACCTGGGTATACGGTCTATATTCGAGAAAATAAGGTATGATGCGGTAATTTTTTTTGAACAGCATTTAGCTCTGCAAAACTAGAATTTTAAATTTTGTTCCACTGGATGGTTCGGCCAATTTCATAGCTGGACCACACTGGCGCATTTGAGGTGCAACATATTTGTACATGTAATGTACAGGCGAATTTTGTAAATCTGAATACAGATTTGTAATTAGGAGCTTCAAATTAGTGTGGATAGATAGACTTTGTCGAGAAATTCTCAAGATTAAAAAAATGGCTCCGCTACCATTGTAATTAGATTGCAGAAATAGCAAAATTCAGATTTACGGTTGAAAAGTGCATTGTTATGACAAATGAAGTACTGATCAGCACAACAATTTGGATCAAGTAGTGACAAAATCAAATTTATTTGCTGCGTCCATCAGCGAGACTAAGACATTGGTGCCGCTAGCTTCACAGTGGAGACACCTTTTTCTTTAAACTTGAATTTTTCAAAAAACGACACCAAATTTATTCAATCTGAGTCCATATTCGTGATCAGGCGGTTGAAATTGATGAAGTAACAGTTGTTTCTTATAGAATCACGGTGCAACAAAAAAAGGTTCCACTGGATGGTTCCTCTGACTTCACATGTCACAAAAGGAAGGAAACATCACCCTTCAAGCGAGAATTTAAGAACAATTTGTCAATCGAATCCCTATGACTCCTATTGAAATATTTCTAAATCAATCTAGGATAATTAGGACGCGTAATTTTTTCGAGCCTTATGAGTTTAAGTGAATAGAAAGTGCTGCTAGATGATAAGCACTCAATAGTTAACAGCTTTCATAAATGTGATGTTGAACTTTCGAGAAGCCTACAATGTAATAAGAGCAATTGCTATTAATCAGTCAATAGCCACTGTTCTTAAACGTGGTTTTAAATTTGTCTTCGTCTTCGTTGACCAATGGCAAAATTCATCGTGAATATGACAAATAGCAAATGTAAAATTTATTTAATGCTATTGATGACTCTGTTAAATCAATGCCTACTGATGTATTAGAAGTGTATTTTGCATTACATCCAATTGCACTTTGCACAAAACTATTTCAATCGAAATCATGTTTTCATAATTTTAAATTGTAAAAATAAGATCAAGTCAGTCTATATTTACTTTGCTCATATTTATAAGCGTGTGTATCGCATATAGTATACTCATTTAGAGCATATCTGCTCTTGCTGTAATAAGTCAATTTTTTTCACAAATTGCATTTGATTTTCCTATAAGATCGAGGCAATATTTAGAACACTGTACTTTGATCAGAGTAGTGGCCACTTAAATTTTCAGAAATATGCGTTGTCTTTCATCACAATGAATATGAAAACATGCATTTGAATCTTTTTGTCTACTTGTTTGAGATTTTGTAGACTTAACATATACCTACCACCATCCATTTCTTTAAACAGGCTTTTACAAGAAACGGCCAAATGACTATTCGAACAGTGAATCCAGCAATGCAGAAGTATATTGGAAATCGTTACGGAATCAGTTTTTATGACATCAAGCTGATTAATTTGATGTATAAATGCGGAGGTAAGTCATTTCATGTTGAGCAACTTAAAAACACTGAAATCCGAAAAATGCCTTATCATAGAGTAAGTATATTGGGTAGAGTAGCAACCCAGCAATAATTAAATCCCCTTTGTGTATTCAGTTTCGTTTTATTAAATAAACTCGAATGAGACCCAGCACAACATGTGAAATATGCAATTTTTTACACTTTTGGAGTAATTTTGGATTTGACTGATTGTGATAGCAAAACAGAAGGAATAATAGCATTCTACAAATCCTCCGGGTCCTGTGTGGAGTAAAATGATCGTTAAATGAGCAATCAGATGGGTTATTATTACTTTATGCATATAGCCTTATCAATAAGAACACTTTCTTGAGCTAGATCATATCACAAGCTGTAACCTGCCAGTGGAAGAGCAAAATAAAATGACCACTGACATGAAAATGATCACAATTAGCTTAAAAGATATAGATGAGTCCGCATTACTATTCAGATTTGAGTGAATCATAAAATTGATAAGATGTCGACCTTTTTATGAAGACTTGCATTATAATTCAGCTCATGAATCTCCTTTTATAATCATCTTAATATCCGCTTAATTCAGATATTTGTTGACAAATGTTCATTTCTTTTGATATCCAACTTGTTTCGTGCTACTTATAAAGGAGCTTCGTGTCGGTAGTATATAGACACATGAATAATTTGAAAAATTAACCTTTTTACAAACTGCTCAAATAATTTTTTGGACCACAGTAACGCAATCTCCGCAAAAAACTAAATCTTTTCATATAAATCCTTTCATTGTATGCAGATACTTGTTTGAGTCGATACTCTATCTTTTTATACTTACTCTATGTTCCTTATAATCATTTATCAGCAGGGTTGAGCTCGAAATTTTATTGGACTGCTGTATTAATAAACATTGTTCAAGTTTAACACCATTTTGGAGAATGTGAATTTCAGTCGTCGCAAACTTGCGATCTTACCATTACAGCATGCAAATGCGTCAGCATGTAGCCTATGTGCATGCAAGTTCAAACATGGGCCGAGAAGATTTTTGCAGGGAGAACCGCAAATGCAAGCAATATTTTTATAATAGCAAAATTATCACTGTGTAAATAGATTGTTTCACGCCAATAAAACTATAGAAAATTGCTTTTCTCTAAAATATTGATTGTCCGGCTTAAGGATAAATCACTGCAGTATTTTTAATTTAATATAAAAATAAGATCGGGTGCGATTAACTGCTTCACAAAATCAATTAGTTGTTCCCGAAATCGTAAATATTTATCCAATGAATTATTGTTGTAGATCGGTGTGGTAAGAAGAAATGTCCAGGAGAAGGATTCGTTGGTAAAGACTGCCGCTGTTGGTGCAAGGGCCCCACTTCGAGAACGCCTGCTATTGATTGCATTACAAAACGTCCAATTGCTGGTGGAAATACACGTGGACCACGTCCAACGGCTAAGCCCACTCGGAAACCAATAATCACAGGAAAAGGAACAATTCGTGACTTCCATCCCAAATGCCGAACTTGGGCAAGAAGTGGAGAATGTCGGAAGAATCCTGGTTGGATGTTGATTAATTGTAAACTCTCATGCAAAAATGTCGGCATTGTCAAGCCTCGTAAGTGTTTGACGTTGATGAAATGTCATCATTTCGTTCTATGTCTATGAAATATGAATCATAATATGAAATGCATGCATGCAGTATTTAATTGTTTAAAAAAAACATTTCACTGTTCTAGCATGTATTCAGTTTCTGTCATCTTAGACGCAATTGCCAATAATTCTTTTAGCTTGACAGGTTCTCATGATGAATTTAAAGGTTGTATCTCACATTGTGAATTGTCCTGATAGATTATGTGTTAACTACATAAAATGAAATCGAACGACTAGTACTTGTCGTCTTTACTTTTGAAATAATATGTGATAGATATTATGTACATGTGTACTCGCACAATGCAACTTGTGGTTCTAATCTTTATTTAATTTGTTTCTGAAATGCAGAAGCAAGCGGCTGAGTCGAAAACTTTTTTCGTTCAAATCCGTGAATGTATCAACCCAAAACGCACTACATGCTTTGTCAATAGATAAATCCTTATGAAGATTCGATATCATCAAACCGTACTTTTATTTCAGCTACCTCATGCAAAGACAAAAATCGTTGGTGCAGCAGTTGGGCTCGATCACGTTACTGCAGAAACTACAGCTTCAAAAAGTTCATGTCAATGAATTGTCGCAAGAGCTGTGGCCTTTGTAGAAGGGGTCAACAAGGTAAGTTGATTTAGGCAGTCTTCTTAATTTGAAATAATCAATTGAGAGATAAAATATTCAATATCATTTTGCAAATATGTGATGATTTAAGAATCATTGTGTGATGCTTGGTTAGATTTAATAGTAACAGCCTCTATTGAACAAAAACATTGAAAATCGCACATTAATAGAACATAAAGGATACATGACAGCATATTGAAGGAGATGAACAGGAGTTTAATCAATGAACAGGAGTTCTATCAATCAAGTTGTTTTGTCTTTCCTTCTTATATTGCCTTTGAGGTGCAATATTTACAATTTAAAAGATAACATGTTGTAAACATGTTGTAGAAATTATGCTTTTTTAATTTGTGAATATTGGACATTAATCATATATTACATAATAAAACATTACTTCATGATGTGCACAAACCAGACGACGATAACCTCAATTTCGAATGGCAGAATTTACTCAATTGTTTGATCGTGTTGGTCTCCCTATTATTCAAGCAAACCTTCGAGCTTAAAGCGCGTCTCGAAAGTGAGGATTTTTGGGATAATAATTTTTTGGATAATGTTCCCTGAGGACATGCGATGAAATTCACATATCAAGATGCTGGTATCAAAAGCTAGGCTTTAATGCATTTCTATTTTACGAAGCTTAAGTCAAGCACTCACGCTGCACGCCTAGGGCTCCTATCGGATCATTCGGCTCATGATCCGATAACTGTCTTCGGATCGGCTCATATCCACGACTCTTTGTTATCGGATCGGCTCCGGATCATGGGCATGAGCCGATCCGAAGATCCAGTAAATGATCCGATAACTTTATAGCAGGTTTTCCTCTCCTGAACCAGTAAAAGAATTACTCAAGATGAGTAAAAATTATTAGTATCTTGACTTAATATGACAAATTATGTCGCATAGCAGTTAACACGTCTCATCCCATTTACTATTAGCAGAAACATTACTTTTCATTTACGGATGATTTTCACTTATCCTGTAGGTAATTAGTAGGTAATTTACACGTTTATTTGACTTTCTACACTTATTTGTAGGGCCTACTTGCATTACAAAATTTTGAATCAAATTGAGATGGATTCTCTGTAATTTGTTAACGGTATATTACAGTCTTATTACATTTTTGGAAATACAAATGATTTCTGTGAAAAGTCAATCCTATGTTGTAAAATAAATGTCGGCATTATATTCGGTGTACGTACTGTGTATGACGTCACGAAAGAATTGGAATATTATTGTGCATAATTTAGTAACTAACACAACGTATGGAATCATGTGTAGTCCACGTATCCGGGAATGTTAGATCAAGAGCGAGAATAACTTCTTCGGATACCAATACAATTTGTATCCGAAGAAGTTATTCTCGTTCTTGATCTAACACAACGTATGTTACCTGATATTATTCAAATACTTTCAGTCATCAAAGATTGGGAATTTGGGCTAACATATAAAATGATTCAAAACGGAGACGAAGGAAGGAGAAAGCTAGATTGTAGGGGGGGAGGGTCTTGTTTCTCATCCATAGTAACTCACTTGCATGTATTTATGCAGCAGCGTTTTTGATGTATTAAATATGTTCATTTTGACCTAGGCCTACAAGTAGCTCCAGAAACTTTCAAATATTCATTATAAAGAAGACATTCATTTTTTATTCTTTAACTTATTATTCTGATCAGTCCCCTACCATTGTGCTTTTGACAACTCACTCTGAGTGGATCCCGAATTCTGATGATGGCAACGCAAATTTACTGTGTGTAGTGACCGGAAATATTTACTTACTTGAAATTACGAATAGGCCTACATATTAAATATAGTCTAAAAATTACAAGTAATTTACCTATGAATATTTCTGTTGATAATATGTTAGTATCATGTAATTTAAACTCTATTGTCTCATGAATGCATATAAATATATATTTCTAGTAGGCCTAGACTGCGGTTTCTCAAATAGGAATCAGTCATTCACGGCTACTAGTTTTGCAGATTATGGCCTAAATAGGCCCCTATAACTTTGCATTGGAGTGTTCATTTTCAAGTGTAAGATTAAAATGGTACTTTTTGGCAACAAAATATAAATAGTTAGGGTAAAGCACTTGATTGTAATCATTGAGCAATTGTAGGCATAGATTTCATTACCGGATCACACTTGATCTCAGATCATTACCCATCGGCTCTCGGATCTCGCATGTAGTTATCGGATCGAATCCCGGCTCATGCCCATGACATAGAAGCTGACCGTTTACTGTTGAAACTGATCGTTGAAATTTCTATGTCAGGAGCCCTATGTACACCCCATCAAATCATGTTGGAAATTCCGTTCACTTATTTCGTCTGCCTTACAAGATTGTTTCCTTGTGTTATGTAGTTTTCAGCTTATTAAATAATGACATCTCTTCATTTTTCAAGTGAATAGAAATCGTCTTCACATTTTTGAAGTTAAACACAAGGTAGCAGTGTATACAAGTCAGCAGTTTTCGCTGCAGTTTTCATGTGCTTCCGAAGTGTACCTACATGAGCTTGCTAAATAATATAGTGCAACATGAGCATCACCAACTTCGTGAACCTTTCCTTCTCGCCAACCAACCCCACGGAACAGCTCTGTCCATCATACGCCAAGATCTAAAACGAACCGATTTAGCTTATCTTTTATCAAGTTCTGTAAAAAGCTTTTTTTAATGTTGTCCGTATTTTCAATTTTCCATCACTTTTGTGATAGCATATCAGCAGAAGCAGAATGCGAGACTTTGTATACAATAACCTAATGCATTTATCTTAGTTGGTTGAAGAAAACTTGCTTTTGATTCTTCAACATGTTTCAAACCAATTATGAAAACAGTGGAAGCATTAATGAGATATAATTGTGCAATTGATATTAATCCCCAATCTCCTTTTTCGATGGGTTTAAATGGTCCAAAACAATAGCGCGATAGGATTGACTCACCAGTCCCGCATGAATAGGTATGAAAATGAGGATGAATATGTTCTCGATCAACCGAAATGGGAGGGAAAGCGTTCACACAACTCAAAACATCACATCAAAAATTCTGCTAGGTTATGGTTGCATCAGTGGTCAATGATAATGTGGTCAGATATTTCGATCAGGTCTCTCGGATGTTGCTGCCAGATCCTTTGGACTGTTCCCTTTGGGAGTACAACTTTATACTATGATCTATACAAACTCATCTTGATCTTGTAAAATCGTTGGCATTTTAGACGATGATTGAGTGAAGACATATGTTTAGTGTGTTAATGCCTAGCGACACTAAAAATGTGAAAATTGATCGAATATATCCTAGTTTACTTTTCATTTGCAGGGGCGTCATCTCCTGCACGAGCAAGCACTCCTTCAAGAACAAGAACGCGTTATAATCCCTATCTGCGCGACTACAACGGTCTTTGCGGGGCGTGGGCTCGCAAGGGCGAATGTCGTCGTAATCCAAGATACATGAAGGTTTATTGTAAGAGGTCGTGCAGCAGATACTAATTGCGAATTTGACGTTCAATGATCTCGTATTATTTATCTTATGATGTTGTAAATTGTTTGTCGATAATTATCATTTTATAAAACATCTGTGTACAAAATGGTGCAATTTTTACTTGAATCAATTTCATCATAGAGATGTTTTGCATGTAAGCTTACTGAGACAGATCGTGATCACATGCTGGCATGCAGCAGTTCACCGGATGTACATCATTTAACAGGGACGTTGCGTTCGATTTTCTAATATGCCTTATATTACTGCGGCAACGGTTAAAATTTCAAGGAACTGTCACTTACGATAGAAATTTCAACGATCAGTTTCAACAGTAAACGGTCACCTTCGATTACACACAGGTGTTGCTACAATGCTGAATACAAATCCTTTTTATTCGAAATGTCAATAGATGAAAAACTATGCATGTGAATTTACTCATGACATAGATAGAAATTAGCTATAGGCCTACTGTAGAAAGTCTACTTCTATGAGTCTAATTGACTGCTGCCACAAAACAATAATTTCATTGCAACACTGTTATTCATACTCATATGTATCGTGTTTTTGATATTGGTTTTAGGCTCATCTACCTATTTTAATTCAAAGTATTATAAGCCTTTTTACTTTAATGTCCTATCATTTCCTACAATGTCTCATCGCCAGCTCAACCAAGTTATGGTGTGGCTGTATCTGTGTCTGGTCGAATCAGTCGACCAGAAAATCCTTCGCTGAGATCTGCTTTTTTTACTGACGCCGCTTCGCTCCATACCTTCAATTTGAAAGAAGTTATAAAAACCGGTACGAAATTTCCACACCATTATTTAATCGACAAATGATAACTGCTTTGCGAATACGTTATGAATAAAAACTGAAAACCTAAAACCTGTCAAAATTTGTTCAACACTTTTTAATCAAAGCATGCATCCAATTTTTGTCTCCTGTGATTTGTGTCTCAGAGAGACACTCGAGAGAGTCTCGAGGGAATTATCATGGTAATTATTCTTCTATGATAGCGTGGCCTGGACAAAAGTAACCTTCGAAATCTTTCCATCTTTTCAAATGAGGACCTCATCGATATTGTCTTAATTCGTAGAAGATTTCGATCTAATTGTTTTTGTGCTGATGTCGATTGAGCCCATTTTTTATAGAAAAGTAGCTGCAAATTAAAGACATTGCAGTTTCCCTCCTGAGTATGGTTTTCTTATTATCGGACTTTATTAACCTATCAGACACTATGATTTTGTGTTTATGCTGGATGATTGCACAAATTTCAGAATTTTCAAATTTTAAAAATCGATTCGACCCTCAAGTCTTGCAATGGTGTCACACATCAGCGGGACATGTCTCATTGATAGAGTTTTCATTCTCAGATCTGCCATCATAAACTTGTATCCGTTATTAAGTTGCTTCCTGGACCGTGTTTAAAATGTGAAGCGAATATATTCTTAGCTTTCCTGTGCATGTATCTAATCGAAATCGATGGAAGACTTTATTGGTTGAAAACTTTAAGTTTGATATAGACATTCTTTATTAATTTCTATTTTTCCAAGATGTTTGTGTTAGGAACTTAGGACTGGTATCCTCAGAATCCTTGTCGCTTGTGCATAGAGTAAGATAAATCTAGTTTTATTTAAATCGGCTAAAACTTCTGTCGGCATTTTTCTTGTAACCGCTAAATTCTATTCAATGAATGGATTAAAAACAGTTTAAGCTATAATTCAGTTTCATCATGATGTAAGGCATGTATTTTTTAGGATTCGTTGAATGTACAAAACAGGATACAATACAAATGAGTCTTGCCGAAATAATGTTACTGAAAAAGTCTGACACGATTTTTTCAATGATGAAGATGCTCAATTTCAATAAACTTTGTATCATGTGAAATGTTTTGTTTATTACTTTAAATTGGCAGAGATTTAAATTAGGTAGTGTCTAGTCAGTTGTGGTCAATTCATTCACCGATGCCTACAGACGAAACTTCGAAATGCATGAAAGCAAGATTATCATCATTGAATCAGGCTCGTGTTAAGCTTTCAGATGACATTATATTTTTCGAATTTCGGCAACATTTGGCACAGTTTCGCTCAATTTACACTTTCATCTGACTGAACATAACTGACGGTACCAGTACCTAATGGCTTTGACAATTTAAAGTAATAAACAAAACATTTCACATGATATAAAGTTTATTGAAATTGAGCATCTTCAGCATTGAAAAAATCGTGTCAGGCTCTTTCAGCAACCTTATTTCGGCAAAACTAATTTGTATTGTATCTTGTTTTGTACATTCAACGAATCCTAAAATCCTTGCATCACGACGAATGTAACTTACAGATTCCACTGTCTGTCAACTTTCATAAAAAATTCAATCGCCTTCATGTTGAAATCCTGCATCAAAGAAAACGTCCAAATATTTTTCATGATGCCTACTGACCACATCTGACCACCTATGAAAAGAAATATGTGCCAAAATAATGGACCATAAGATTTCACATGATGTATGGTTTGTCTAAATTGAAACAGGAGTTCAATACGAAAATAACATTTGAAAATGGCTAACTTTTTTGTGCAATTTCTTTAGAAACGGTCTAATCGTGGGTGAATATCTATTTTCGGTGCGCGGCGAGAAAACAAAGACACACCTTCCCCCGTTGATGTCCTGATGGCTACTGTATGGTTCTGCGCTGCAGGGCGCAAACTCGACCGAGCTGTTCATCTCCGTTGACCTTGAAATTTGGTCTTTGAACTTTTGCGTTCATGAGATAAAATGTTGAAAGAAGTTTAAAAACATTGCTGATGAACTGACTTGGATAACTTACATATTTTTCATAGACGTACCGCAACCTCTCAAGGATTCCGAAAAAGATACCTAGCACAAAATCTTCAAAAGGAAACTGAGAATATGACAACGTCAGGAGGTATTTATGGGTTATCTCCTCTTACGTTTTCAAATTTTCTAAAATCGGTAAAGATGAATCAATCATCACAAAACTCAGGTACACACAGCTGAGTATATTTTCTACCCACGTACATTAAAATTTACACAAGTGCTTTTTAAACAAGAGACGATGTCAGCAACTTGATCTGACTTCGCCTGTCCGGCATGTCATTGTTACCCGTGTGTGCATTGTTTTCTTAGGGCGCATTCACACAGGACGCAGCGCGGCGCGTCTAACGCGGCTAGAATTTTCGTTTAGAACCTTAACAGACCTATGGGAATTTTCACACAGAGACTCTCGGGACGACGGGTCCAAGTAATTTCAGAAAAAAGTTCTGAAATGGCACGCGGCTTACTAATGAGAAAGGAAAATCTAATCCGCGCCAAGACGCCTCGCGGCTTGCTCTACCCCCCGCACTCCAACCTGACACCACAAGTTGCCAGATGTTCGTGCAGAGACATGATTGATTTTCGACATACTATCCGACAATTCAGACCTTCTGTGAGGACAATCTGACCAATGAACATCAAAATCCCTTATTAGTGCACTTTCATACTTTGTCAACCATGAATTCGAATTCATGAATGCATTCGTAGATGAATGGTATTTTGTTTACTGCAAAAGGAGAATCGGAACCGAAAATGAGAAATTCGTTATTTTTCTCTACTTAGGTGATAGGCGTAATCTTCTATAGGGTGATGCTCCCGATTCCTATAGAATAGACAATGTAAGTAAATGAAGGTCGTTTTGTGAGCTAAGTTATGTCGAAGTCAATCTGTACGGCAATTCTATTCAGCGGTGCCGGAACAGAGGGGGCGCGAGAGGGGGCATCGCAAAAGGGGGGCAAGGTGCCTTGAGCAGAAGTGTAGCTATACAACAATTGCTTTCGAGATTTAACTTCGAATTAGAGGTATTTCTGATGAAACAGTTTTCTTCTTTTCTCAGACGTTTTTCAGAAATAGCAAATTAGCAAATTAATTTTGAATAAACGTAGGGTAGGTAACTACTTCATTTTGGTAATGAAGAATTCAGAAGTTTCTATGATTCTCCTGTGATTTAAAGTTTCTAATTTGACAAGATTGTATCAATCAACAAAGTAACCAAAAAGCACGGTGTTAAACGCAATATGTAGGACTACACTCAGAGACCCCTTAAACTAAAAGATCATAGGTTTAACGTTGTCACCGTCGTCATAGTTCAGACAATTTCAGCTAATAAGAAATTTTTAAGAATGAATAGTTGTGTTCATCGATAACAAAAAAAGTAGACTTATATCAAACTGAGTTTATGAAGCATGTTAAGCACTTGCTAGAATGTCGTATACATACAATTACGCAATAAATCCGTAAGGCGACACATACTGTAAATGTTACTTTGTACAACCATCAAACGGAAATGCCTAGTCGCTTTTCTCGGGATTACTTCTTTCTGAATCAACTTTCTATACGTACGTACAGCTTGCAAGTGAGGCCTCACCTAAAAGAACCATGTTGGCTTTCCGATTCAGAAAGAGATGGATGGAAGCCAAAAAAGAGATTAGCAAACGATTGGAATGTAATTCTATTATGTATATTAGTGTCGGCATTACTCGAATGACAACTGCTCGAGTATTACTCGAGTGATATATCAATGAATAGGCTATGTGAATATTATTCACTTTTATCCAGTTGTAGCTGATCACGAAACGTTGATTAATAGCCTACATATCTATTTTCTCAGTCAATCAAAAATATCAATGCGTTTAGGGCGTCATAATGCCGTTTACATCATAATTCAAATAACCTGAGTTATAGCTCTACAAAAACATATAGGCCTACGCAGCTACATATTCATAAAATGCAGAATTTACATTGACTTACCGTACTCATTCATGCCTTCCTCTAAAATTGACTTTAGAAGGCCCATCAACGTTTGACGCACTTTTTAGTCGTCCTTAAAAGCGGAAGGTTTTTCCTGTTCACTTTATTGCTGTCATTAAAAATGATTTCTTGCGAATTGGTCAACTATAGATTTTGTTTTGTCAAATTTACTTCTCAAAATCAATTGTATACATGCTATTTTCTTCTGAGATGAAATCAACGAAGATTCATAGCTTCATGGACCTACGTATGCTGTGAACAAAAAGGCTACATTTGAAAAATGACATAAGTTAATAATTTTCGTTCAACTTTCCCTAATGTGTCGGCAAATTGATTAGTAGTAGGCATATGCTATGCATACTCAGCTTGACAGTTTTTGATAACTATTGCAACTAATGATGTCTACTAATGAGTGATGTATGTATGTTAACTGATCAACTTCTTTGTTTAAACAACATCATTGTATCAAAGTGAATAGGGCTTAGAGAAGTTGAACGCGCATATTACATTAAAATTTCTTCGGCCTACTGTTGGCCTCACGAACATGTGATTTTCAGTGTCACATTCATACTCTAGCCATCCATGCTTTTTCCGTAAATAGATTGCGTAAATGGTACGTAAGTTCGACCATACATTTTTAAGGCTTGAATATATACAGTGCGGATCTCCTACGCAGCGCACTGCTTGATGACTCATCTCACTTCCCGTGGGTATAAGAAAGCGCTTAGCAGTGCGTGTGCGCATTTTCATGCAGCAAGTTATCGATCAATCGATTTACACGCACTGAGATAAAAATCCTCTCGCATGCAGTGAAGTTAGAATCAGTCAAACTATTTTTCTCCGCGCAGTGAAATGGAAGCATCTGGTACAAGCAATGTTGACCAGGTTTGGAATAGGACGGTTTTCAGGTGTTCAGAGAAGTCGGTCGGGGCCCGGCCAGCGTATTCAAAACCGACCGGCCTGTCGGGGATGGGACGGTGGCTGGTGTCTCTATACTGGTTGGTCAACGCCTTGATCGCCAGACATTATTTGGTCAACTTACCTATGCCATTAGACAATTATTCAATTTCCACGTAGCATACGCGAAATGCATGAATGGTAGGCCTAGCGCGGTACTCCATATAAGCGAGATTACACTAAAATACTATGCAGTGCAATTATTCACACTTTGATATCATGTTTTGTGTGATGAGCAGTAGTACGCGTAATGACGTATTTACTAATCTAATGAGTTGTAGGCCTACTTTATAATTTTCGACAATGTTAAATGCATTTTCAAAGCCAATCAAACACAAAAAAATTGGAAATTGATGATCAAAATAATGACCCAAGCGAGCATTGATGTAATAATATTGAAATAACATTGATGTAACACGACGTGCTTGCCATCTGAGCTGCCAATACAGTTAGGAAAGTTCCATGTTTTTTTCAAAAAAAATGCTATATCACGCCATGACTCCTCACTAGGCGGTTTGGTATACTCTTCAAGTGTCGTAATAATTTAGAGCATCATAGACGTCAGTTATGCAATTTCTGACAAATGATGGAATGACACGAAAGCTGAAAGCTATAGATTGCACAGCACTTCCACTAGCCAACAGTCTGACAAGTGACAATCATAGCGAGACGATGAAATGCAGAAACTGGGTGCTTGTTTGTGGGAGAATGTTGTAGGTAAGGCTCGGTAAGTCGAAAAAGAATGTCGAACTTTTCAGAACTCATGCGAAAGTATTTGAAGTGTGTCTCGTCGTCGAGTTTCCGTAGATCATCAACTAACAAATAATCACCATGTAAATCGATATTTCTATTGATGTTGAGTGGTCTCATATACAATCATCGTCAATTCTTCTTTTTCAGTTGTTCATTTCGTCGAAGTATCAATAAAGAAGTCACGAGCACTATTTTCTTAGTAGGTCTATTCACAATCAATGAAAAGAAATGTTCACGCATCTGTGTGCGGAGAAGTATATTTGATTACAGATAAGACAGTGGGTGAAATTAAATGGCCTCATTAAGGACAGAGCGTGAAATAACTACGACAAATCCATGTCATCACAAATTTACGCAATGAAGAAAATACGCTCTACAGAATGAGTATATTCCAGCTTTTATGCAACCCTTACATAGAGGATGGTAACTTCATTCCGCAAAAAACTTTCGCAAATTACGTAAATACGACGCAAATACTGGGAATCTTTATTTGAGAACATCTTCTCAATTTCTGTTTTGTTCACATCGAGGATCATCATTAGCTTCTATGTAGTCCGGGAGCTACTGACATTTTCTACCTAAATTCGAGCACGGAAGGTTTGACCACATAAGTTGGTAAATGTCATCCCAACACACACAAAACGTCGATTCTTACGTTACGTAACCAGTCTCGATTGGTAGGAGACCCAGCCGAAAAGACAAAAAGTCAGAAAAATCCTAAATTCGAGCACGCCCAAAACATTGATGTCAAAAGCTTCAACTCATGTCTGAGAAACCCATGCTGTGCTTAAGAATGCTTCATTTCAGTCACGAAGACCTTTAAGAATGGAATGAAGTTCCGGAAAATTGCCTGAAAAGTGAGTAATGCAGCATTTTCATATATTCTCAATAAATCACTTTTACGTCACATATCTGGTTCTCTTCCTGTACTTTAGGATTGATGGAAGTCTAATTCTGGGGCTTTCCGCACATTTTTTAGATACACAATCTATGCCTATCTTAGTACAGGGCCTAATTACATATGTTATGAATATATTCATCCGATCTGCTCTGATATGCCGTTTTTATCAAACTTTAACATTCTTCATTACAAAAGTATGATGATGCATAACTTTAAAAGATGAAATCATGACTTGCTTAAACATATTAAATATGAATGAAAATGTCCTCTCCTTCCAGACAGTGTCATCTCGTATTTCAGTGTCATTACTTAATCTCACCTCCATTTTATTATCATTCTGTAAATTTCTCAATCGCCTTGTCATCAATCATCTCATTCATTCTTTTGTATACATATACGTGTTTTTCAATTGAAAAAATAAACGTTCTGATATTCTGATATTCTGATATTCAGGGACCGGCTGTCAACTGAACGCACATGCTTTCTTTAAAATATACTAGCAATTATTAGAACGAATGGCTTAATAAAGTAAGAGATATATTTCTGCCGAAACATTAAGAATGAAAGTACTTGTACCAGTATGTATAGACAAATGAAGCAATATGGTATTGCTGTTATATCAATACTATGTACACAACTTAAATCGCAAAATCCGTTATTGGACAAATTATGGACACACAGTCAATACCTTTTTATACATGGAAGGCATTTATGAAATTAAGTCATTTAATTTGGAAGTTGTCAAAGAAGTTCTGTACACTGCATATACAAAGTAGATTAGGGTGGGTAGGGGTAATTTGGGTATATTTTTAGCTCTTCAAAAACTTATACCTGAGGGAAGTAAAACACATCATTCTTGATTTCTACTTGGGTATTTCTCAAGTAGAAGACCAAGGTGCATACTTGAGACAAACACGGAATCTCAAATATTTGTTTGTCAGAAGTTATGAACATCGAAACAAAAAAATCACCGAATTTATACCCAAATTACCGCGACCCACCCTATATCTCAATGGTTTCAAAAATCCTCATCAGAGGAAAGTTCACTCATGTCAGCCTCATCATCACTGTTCAAATCAACGCTTTCCGGCGGAATCAGAGACTGTGGCATCTGCGGGCAGTCATACCACAGTATGTGCATGGCCTCTTCTTCATCAAGGAACCATCCATATGGCACAGGCTCATCCGATTGCACGTTGTTGATATGTGCCTGGCTCCATAGCCGTGATTGATGGAATGCCCTCCAAATATGCATCCTGAGCTCTTCTTTGCATGGAGGGAGACTGGATGCATCCATTCCTTTGACAGATTTCAGTGGGTTTCGACAGTTGTCACTGGCAGAAAATGCAGCTCTCATCATCTCGTATCTTCTTCTGTTGATCGATGTTACAGCTTTCTTGTCTCCATACATTGAGCAGGTGAATTTCTCCAAGTCTTTAAAGGTTTCCACAGAAATTGTGTCCTCATTGGTCAATCTTTGAAAACATGCACGGAAGGCTGCATTTTTCTCCAGAAGTCTCAATGGAGCAACTTTCCCCTTTCTGCAAAAAGCTGGAACCGAGTCACAACCAGTGAAGGCATGAAATCCAAGAAGGGCTTCTGTCAGGGTTTCCAGAGTTGCAGACAGTCTCGTAATGTTGACATTCCGTCTTCTGTCCCCTGTTCCCAAGTCCATCCACAGCGTTGACTTGAAGTGAGCACTGTGATGCAGAAGAATGATGAATACGTCAGTGTCCCAAGCTCTGATGCTTATCTGTCCAGATTCCACTTCCTCATCGACTGAGAGCGCATGGAGTATGAGTCGGGTATCAGCTTCTTCTTGATTACTCTCAAGCGATAAATCTTCGGATTTGAGAATTGTTCCATCGTCGTTCTTGAACTCATAGCATTTTGTTTCCACCGTTAGACGAATTGTTCTGTTTCCAATGATGTGGGCGTAGTGCGTCTTTTGCCATTCGCTTGCCAGGAAATTTGGGATAGAGCTTTCTTAAATAAATCGGATCGTAGAGCAGCTTTCAGGTTTGTGGGTCGCCTTTGTTCACTCCCTGTGATCACGTAGTCAATCGAATTTCTTTTTCGGCATTCACGCTCGAAGATCTTCACTGAGTTTTCTCTGTAAACATCAAAAACAATATCAACGCGACGAGAAGAGAGACGACAAGCTGCAAGAAGAACTTCTCGGGCAAGTCCACCATACGAACTCGAAATTGTAGCTGGCAAAGTGTGGAGGAGAAACATGCCGTCCACTACGCATCCATCAATAACGCATGGATCATTCAACTCCTCCCCCATCGATATGAGCACATTCATCAGCTTGCTTTTGTCTGTCTTCACCATGGTGCCATCCGCATTGCTGAAGCACTGTGGAGTAGGAGTCAGCGGGAAAGTCATCGCATATTCCAAATCAAGTTCTTCCTTGATAGCTCGAGTGAGTAGAAATCCCAATAAATTCCGATGATTTCGAATTGCAGCAACTTTTTTATCTTTGACTCTCTTGTTAGTAGCTCCTGCGTCGGAAAATGTCAGGAGTTTCCTTCTCTGTATAGGTCTCTCAAATCGTGTTGCGTCATCAAGGCATTCTTCAGTAAACTTCATGCGCATTTCTTTTCCATACTCCATGGTTGCCATTAGACTATGCTGCACTGAAGCGGATACGGCTTTTCCTGTGGCTATATTGTATAATTTGGCGTTCTGAAAATCTTCATTTGTGAAAGGATCCCCGGTTTCTTTGAGTGTTCGGGCCAGTGTTTCCAGATCCTGATTGTCCCTTTTGATGCGATGTGGCCTCAAATCTTTCGTGACATCTTCAGATTTGGTTAGACCGTCAAAATTCAGTAAATGCGTCAAAATTGAGAATTTCAACAATTGGATTGCGCATCCGACTTAGTACATCTGACTTCTATGTGCATCATTTTATCAAATGATGTCAAAAGACAAATTATCTGACTAACATAGCAAGTTTATGACGTGCTTGTCAGATAAATTATATATAACCTCTTTCGTGAGCAAGAAACTCTTTTTGTTTAACATATTGTTTCTATGGTGTTTGCTGTCTAAATATACACAATAATTATCGCTCGAGAAAATATCGGATGAATATAGAAAAAAAATGAAAATTTCTCTCAAAATGTGCGGAAAACCCCAGAATTAGACTTCCATCAATCCTAAAGTACAGGAAGAGAACCAGATATGTGACGTAAAAGTGATTTATTGAGAATATATGAAAATGCTGCATTACTCACTTTTCAGGCAATTTTCCGGAACTTCATTCCATTCTTAAAGGTCTTCGTGACTGAAATGAAGCATTCTTAAGCACAGCATGGGTTTCTCAGACATGAGTTGAAGCTTTTGACATCAATATTTTGGGCGTGCTCGAATTTAGGATTTTTCTGACTTTTTTGTCTTTTCGGCTGGGTCTCCTACCAATCGAGACTGGTTACGTAACGTAAGAATTGACGTTTTGTGTGTGTTGGGATGACATTTACCAACTTATGTGGTCAAACCTTCAGTGCTCGAATTTAGGTAGAAAATGTCAGTAGCTCCCACACTAATGGTAATTCACTCTTTTTCTTGATGTATTAAAAGTTCGCTGACAAAGCTCCAATCACATTGTTATATCATTGATACAAGCTGCACCACATTACTTTCCTAGTGCCTCTCTTTTCTCAAATCGTCACTCAGCTATATCCAGCAAAGACTATGGATTATGTAAAGATTGAAAACTCGACTGAAAATTGGAAACATTTGATATCTATGATGAGGACTAATCAACATAGATATTTCCTTATCTTACAATGTTTAACAATTGTCCGATATCTTCGTTGAGGAGTGAAGTGTTGTTTCCACTTCTTATACATTGAGAGATAGGATAGTTTCCGGTCTTTATATAATCCATAGTCTTTGATATCCAGGCTTTGACTCCAAAGATCATTGGACAAGGAAAAGAGAAACACTTGGAAAGCAATATAGCTCACTTCATGACAATGAACGCGCAGAATGCGAGTGAAGCTTCAATACCTCTAGAAAAAGAGAGAACAGAACCCTAGGAGCTGATGACAGAGCTTGATGTTGACGAAATCGGAATTTGAAAACAATTTTTAGCAAGCAGCAAAAACATAATCTGACATTATGTACATGCGCACAATTATAAATCTCAGGACTTCAGAAACATTCACTATCAATATCTTCCTGGCTCTGTTAGAAGGACCGGGAATATCAACTTTTTCAAAATGCCATGCTAAGATTGATGACATACGTTTTTTAGTTATTTTCCACACTTTTCACACATCTTAAAACTAATATTAGGCTAATCCGGACTTTTTCCAGACCCGCGGGCACCCTGTTAATGCCGCAAAACTCCCGCTGTCAAAACCTACTCATAAGATCAGTGCTGCAAAACTTGAATATAGATTTTCTAATCGTGGAAGGTGATTTGACTGAACAGTACCACAAGGTGAAGCGAGTTCGTCCACTTTTCAACAATTGCTTTCGATGAATTGCACTGCAAAGATTTCCCAGATGACTTCGATAGTAAGTTCGAAATATTCCGTAACTTTAGTGAAATGTGCTTATTGCGACATTTCTCACAGGAGACTAATTTTGCATGAATTGCAAGTCCCTTAGGTGCGGACTGTGGACGACCTCATCTCATAAAGTTGGGGCGAGTTCGTCCAGCCGTTGAATGGCATTCATTTTATTTCTTATCATTTTTTATTGGGACTTCATTAACGTTCTATATATATATATATATATATACGTGGTGTGATCCAAAATGTCCCGGACTAACCTACTTGCAGATAACCTGTGATAACGAATACTACTTCAGATGTAAATTTAGGTCTTTAAGGCATGAGAAATATGGTCGCCGAAATTTTTCCGGTCACTTTTCTATTTTTTCAAAATTTTCAAACATTTTTGTCTGAATTTCAAGATTTTCCTATAAATTCTAGCGATTTAGAATTAATATATTTAGATTAACTTGACAGTTAAGCTATCACTAATAACCTGACTAATAATTAACGGAAAAACAAATGTTTTGTTCCAGAAAACAGTTTACTTTTCAATGTATGAGCCGTTAGCATTCGTCACTTTTTGCCAACGAAGTCTCAATTCACAAAAAGCTTTATGAAAAAATTCCGGTGTCAAAGAATCAAAAAACTCAGTAACTGCATTCCGCAGTTCAACTGGCGATTCAAAATGGTGTCCACGAAGATGCTTTTTGAGGAATCTAAACAGATAGAAGTCACTTGGGGCCAAGTCAGGTGAATAAGGAGGATGGCTCAATAGTTGAAATCCGTTTCTCGTTAAGGCATTGGTTGTCTCCTGCGAGGTGTGAATCGGAGCATTGTCATGATCATGAATCAAGTAGAGGGGAATGTTTCGTGGCTTTCTTATTTTCTTCCTCGCTTCAGATAACAGATTGGAATAATATTCGCTATTGATTCTTACTCCTTTATCCGCAAAGTCAACCAGTTGGATTCCCGAAGCGTTCCAAAAGACCGTCAGCATCAACGACCGGCGATGTGATGTTCCGGATCGCATTTTCAAAGGGGCAGACTCGCCTGATTTTCGCCACTCTGCAGATTCTCGCTTACTTTGAGGCAGATACAAACTTAAAGGTGTTTCATCCTCTGTAAGGATGCAGTTCAGAAACTGATCTCCGTGCATTTCGAGGAGATCCAAATTTGACTGTGCCGCCAGAAGTCTGTTCTCCTTCATTTCAGGTGACAGAAACTTCGGTACGAAACGTGATGCCAGTTTGCGATATCCAAGTCTTTCGATGATGTCATGACAGGAGTGATAACTGATTCGCAACTCTCTTGACAACTCACGGATGGTTATCCTTCTGTGTGCTGTAATCACTTCATCGCACTGACTCGATTTCTCTTCCGGAATCTCCTGCGGCCGACCAACAGTTGAAAAATCTTGCTCCACAGATTGTCTTCCGCGTTTAAATTCGCTTATCCAGAAATAAGCAGTAGTTCTCGATGGAGCTTTGCTTCCATATGCCAGGCTTAATTCCTTTAGAATGTCACCATTAGCGAAGCCGCGGATCAGGAGGTATCGTATCACACTGCGATATTCGACTGAAGACACGCTTGTCACATCCATCATGAAAACTGATAGAACAAAGAACCATCGTTGACACGGATTTCTTAATGAATGCGTGCTGAATGAACTTCACTGATTGATATCGTAACACATGAAGCAATTAACAAAAGACGTGCAATATTCATGGCAAAGATATCCGTCAAATAAGGTACAAATCAAAATCAATCTAACTATAACAATAAGACAAATCGGATCTCGATCAATTCAGAAAATACAGAAATTCATGTTAAAATGTAAAAATATTTTTTAAAAATAGAAAAGTGACCGGAAAAATTTCGGCGACCATATTTCTCATGCCTTAAAGACCTAAATTTACATCTGAAGTAGTATTCGTTATCACAGGTTATCTGCAAGTAGGTTAGTCCGGGACATTTTGGATCACACCACGTATGTATCAAAAAAATAGCCCAAAGAAGACAATCAAAACTCAAGATTTTATCCCGACCGGTTTACGTCCTATCATAGGACTCTTCAAGGGATTAATGCATATTTTTTTGAAATTATAGCACAAGTTCATATACATAGATGTCAAAGTCACATTAAAATAATCGTCTATAGGATATCTTCCGGTCATAGAATGCAGGTTTGTTAGTAAAATTAAGGTAATTGTAGTTGTTATAATAATTATGTCCATTATAAGGATCATTATTCCTATTTGAAGTTCTCCAATTATTTTCATTATGATTCATAAGTTCACTTTCCTCATTATATTGTTGAACCCTCCAATTTTAGTTAACATTCCTGCAATTTCTGTTTGAGTTATCGTTTCTTTTAGTTACGTTATTATGTTTCTTATTATACATGCATCTGTTGTGAAAGTTTGAAGAATGCAATTGTTTATATACACTTTTGCTTTCACTATTAATTAATATCATGTATCTCTCTGAATTAAAAAATGATCTCTTCTTCTGCCAAATTACTTTGCTTGTTTGTTCTTCTCCTTCTACCATTTCTCTCCATCGATATTTTCGGCGGTCTCCTTCCTCACTGTTATAATGTGCATTATAAAAGTCTGATATTTCATCATCTATTTCTTTCACCACTTTGTTCTTAATATCGGCTACCAGTTTTAGTCTCTTTATTTCATATTCACAGTTCTTTAAGCACATTTCTTTTCTTAGTTCTTTTTCTTGTGTAGAATGCTGAGAGACGGGATTTTTAAATAGTTTCTTTGGAATCTTTACGTTTTCACTATTCAAAGCTTTTTCATAGATTTCCGCGATAGAATTGTTTTTCAGGGCGTCGTAAAAAGCGAATTTTCGCTGGTTCATCTTTTTCTTCCAATCTAACTTTGGAGTTTCAATTCTCGTTAACTTATTAGATAAGTTTGTTATTTCCAATTTTAGCTCCTTTTTGAGATTGTTGATACCACTTGTTTCATTTTTTATTGTATTCAAATCTATTTTGATGTCAAGTTGGAATGCACTCATGAGTCTATACATTGTATTTACTGTTGACGTTAGCCCATTTATCTTGTTTTCCAATTTTTCGATTTTATCATATAAAACTTGTGCTTTGTCAGTAGAGGATTGTCTCCATCGGGAGTAGATTTTTGGCGAAAATAATGTAAAAAGAGATATATACATATCTCTTTTTACATTATATATATATATATATATATATATATATATATATATATATATATGTATATATATGTATATATATATATAGAAAGTACTCAGAAGAGTATTCCCAGGCTCTCACGCCGCACCAACTATAATCCAACCTTGTGCGAAATCAAAAAAATGTCTATCTTGTTCGTGGAACACCGGTTTCGAGTTTATCTTTTTTGTTAGGATTGTCTCCATCGGGAGTCCATTTTTGGCGAAAATAATGTAAAAAGAGATATATACATATCTCTTTTTACATTATATATATATATATTAAGTATAATTATTAATTATTAATTATTAATAATTATTAATATTAATTATATATTATTCGAGTGAGTTTAAATCTAATATTGTGTACCTTTACAACTGTAATCGCTGCCAAATGCGATACGTTGGCGTTACAACACGCCATTTAGCCACTCGGATAAACGACCACATTTCTGGTAAACCGACCCCTACAGAGATATCTATGCACGTGCACAATCCGTCACGTGAGAATTTCAGCATCGTCGGTAGAACTAAATTTCCTAAAATTCTAGAAACGATATTGATCAAAAGCAACTTTGACACACTTGCTAACATAGAAATAGATTGTTTAACTGAAGTTGACTAGAATGGAAATTGACTCAAGATCGCGGCACATCCGGGGGAACTAAGTTGGGGCATGAATAACCAATGAAAAGCTTTGATTTACACATGTGACTGATTCTGACCCAATGATACAGCCGTTGACAAGTGTATCTAAATGAAAATGCGTGCGATTTATGTGCCACTATTGTGTATTGCATGAAGCTTAACCTCCGTTCTAGAGGTTTTATTGTTGTCGATTTCTATGCTTGCTAACGAGAGGAGTGGATCTCACCCAATCAGACTTCATTTGTAAATTTCACTATAGTTTTTCATTTTTGTATATAAGCCATTTCGTATCTGCTTTTACCATTTGATTGTAACGCTGATGATGGTATGACCTCAAATACCGAAACATGTCCGGAATAAAATCTCACTGCTGAGCACGATGGTTTTGAAAAATATTACCCTGGGCGATCTTTCTTTGAAATATATATATATATATATATATATATATATATATATATATATATATATATATATTTATCAAATCTCAACAGATGTAACCACCACGAGACATGTTTCGGCCTGTTGGGCCTCATCAGTCGTGGGTAGGTTTGAACCAGCGACGTTGGAGCTAGAGGACGTGCAAGCATACCCTCTAACCACAAGGCCACCGGACCATCCGTTGATCAATTGCCAGGTTACTTGTCTAAACATGTAATGAGTAGCGCCTGCGTGAAGCGCCTCAATCTCGGATGCGGTATTAAGTGATTGCAGAAAGCATTCCGCCCTCCACGTGCTTGCGTTAAAGCAGTGCCTTCCTGGCTAATTCACGCGCTCAACAGATGGTCCGGTGGCCTTGTGGTTAGAGGGTATGCTTGCACGTCCTCTAGCTCCAACGTCGCTGGTTCAAACCTACCCACGACTGATGAGGCCCAACAGGCCGAAACATGTCTCGTGGTGGTTACATCTGTTGAGATTTGATAAATTTATCAATTGCCAGGTTACTTGTCTAAATATATATATATATATATATATAATAAACAATCAAAATAGTAACAGTGTTTGGCAATAATATAAAAGAAATTGCTTTTGATTTGAAAATCGAACGACTGAAAAACAATTCTTTCTTGCACAAGCGCTTTCTGGATTTAATCCTTATTCAGGTTCAATGAGTCATGGCTGTTGGACTATGAAAGACGATACGGAACCGACACTATGAAATCATACAACACAAACAGATTTGCAAAATCAAAGGAATTCAAAACGTATACATCTGTAGTAAGAAATGACAGACGCTATCAAAACGTGCATCAACGAAATCAGTAACAATATCGACACAACAGTCAACAAGATGATCAGCACTTTCAAAACGGAGATAGATCGAAATTTTTCGCCTACAAAGATTCTAGAAACAAAGGTTGCCACAATTATGAAAGTGACTTTATCAATCAGTCAGACTCATACCAGAAACAACATGACAACAAACCTCGAATGTTTGAGAAAAATCATGCACAATTGAGAAGAGAACAAGGCAATCTACAACATAATAGAAATGGAGATCATCAAAACACATTCAGTCACAATCATCAGAGTCCTTTTTTAGGCGGAGGCAAGAAGAATTCAAATCGAGAAATGTCGCAATGGAAATCAAGGAAACAAAGAATCTACAATTAAAGGATACAAGTACATGCAAAGATGTTCATGTTGATCCCAAAGTTATAAATTTATCAAACCAAAAATTGGACAAATCTGAAATACTGCTGCTATCGAAAGGTCTGAAATTTTCCCCTACCCCAAGTGAAAATAACACTGAACTTTCAACGGATATTAAAACCTATGCAAGAAGCCTTAGATTAGCTGAATTTTTTCATGGCACAACAACATGCGATATCAGCTTGGTTCAAAATAAATCAACCTTCAATCCTCCGAAAGGACGGAATCAGCTACTTGATGCCCTATGTGAAACTATGGAGTCCATTGATTTAAACCAGATTAAATGCAATAAAAAGGGAAATTTGTCAATCAATGAAAGCAATGCACTACGCAAATTGAAATCAAATGATGAAATAATTATCAAAGAAGCTGACAAAGGAGGGGCCGTTGTAATTATGGAAAAAGAATTTTATGAAAAACGGATTGAAACTATGCTGAATGATTCACAATTTTACCGAAAGGCTAATGATGATCCAGACAAGAAATCTATGCAAAGAATCAAAAGATTAGTAAGTGGAAATTTATCTGAAAATCTTACAAAGAAGGAAAAAGACTTTTTGACAAAATTTGATTATAAAGGAAGCAATTTTTATGGATTACCAAAAGTGCACAAATCTGAGCATATAAAGAAATCAATTAATGAGCAAAACTCCGATTACATTCGATGCATCAATCCTCCAGATTTGAAATTTCGTCCTATTGTTGGTGGACCGAACTCTCCAACACATCGTTTAAGTAGACTACTTGATATGATATTGAAACCACTTTGCAGCTTTATAGAAAGTTACGTAAGAGATGACTTGCAGTTTCTCAAATTTTTATCAAATCATGGTCATGAAAACACCAAATTGGTGACATTTGATATAATGAGTCTTTACACAAACATACCTCATAAGCTGGGAATGCAGGCTATCAAATATTGGATAACAAAACACTCCGACAAAATTGATGAACGTTTCAGATGCGAATTTATACTTCATGGTATAGAATTAATTTTGACGGATAACAATTTTGCATTCGGTGAACATTATTACACTCAAATAAAGGGAACAGCGATGGGCACAGTTGTTGCGCCCACATATGCAACACTTACCCTTTTCATTCCTAGAATTACAACTATATGAAAAAATTGAATCGCTGTGGGGTGAAGAAACATCGAATTATGTCAGAAATAACTGGAAGCGATACCTAGATGATTGTTCATTCTATGGACTCTGGACGATGAAAAATTGAAAACTTTTGCACAAATTTTGAATCAATTAGATAGCAACATACAATTCACAATGGAGATGAATGACAATCAAATTTCTTTTTGGATATTATGGTTATAAAAGAAAATAACAAAATTGTCACAGATATGTTCTATAAACCAACAGATACACACCAATACCTCCACTTCCATTCCAATCACCCCCGTCATACGAGGCGAGCCATCCCCTATAATCTTGCGAGAAGAATCTGTACTACAGTGAACGATGAATGCCGAAGAGAAATCCGCTTGCATGAATTGAAAGCATTTTTGATCAATCAAAAGTACCCCATTGATCTTATTTCGGATGGTATGAAAAAAGCGAAGGAATTGAATCGAGCAGAACTTCTAAACGCAAAGTCAAGCGATAGCAAAGTATCTACATTACCTTTTGTTTCTACATATAACCCTACAAACACAAATGTAACTGCAACAATAAATTCTATCAATACAACCATGAAAATTGATCAACAAACCAAACATATATTTGAGAACAAGAAATTCATCATCAGCAAAAGACAACCTTCAAGTTTGAAACGCATATTGTGCAAATCCCAATACAATACTAATGACAAAATAATGGTAACCAAATGCAATGACAAGAGGTGTGGTACATGTAACTACATCAAGGAAGGTAACACATATAACTTCAACGGCAAAATATTCAAAATAAAACAAAGCATGAATTGCTCGACACAAAATGTCGTATATGTCATCACATGTAATGGATGCAATGAAGATTACATTGGGGAAACTCGGAATACCTTGAGGGAACGCTGCCGAATTCATAAAGAACAAGTAAACATTCCGGAATATCGAAAAATCAGCCTAAGTCAGCATATCGATGAATGTGGCCAAGGAAAATTTTCTGTATATCCATTCTACAAGATATTTTACAATGATAACACAGATATCATCAGAAAAATGAAAGAAAGATATTTCATTGACTTGTACAAACCAAAGCTAAATGCTAAATGACACTCATGCACATAGTTATTAACGACAATTTCAAAATTACTTGTAAATGATGTAAATAATCACTTATCTGTTCTATGCACCTGAAGAAGGATTAAATCCAGAAAGCGCTTGTGCAAGAAAGAATTGTTTTTCAGTCGTTCGATTTTCAAATCAAAAGCAATTTCTTTTATATATATATATAGATATAGATATAGATACGAAATGTGCACTCCTGCCCCACCGAATTGTACTCTCCTGCCCCACTTGTACTCTCCTGCCCCACGGACGAATATGAAATGTACGCCCCTGCCCCACAACTGTACGCTCCTGCCCCCATGTGCACTCCTGCCCCACTGACTCTCCTGCCCCACGTATGAGCTTTTGCGGAATATGATTGTGCATTGATATGTACTGTTGTGAAAGAAGTTCTATGGCTGTCAGCGCCTCCAAATGCCTGGTCCGACGATTGCTGTAGGCCCTGGTCCCTTCAATTTTCGTATTTAGAGTTAGCTTTTGCGGAATATGATCGTGCTGTGATATGTACTGAGATATATGACAGTCAGAGCACCTCCAAATGCATGGTCCGTCCATTGCTGTAGGCCCTCAATTTTCGTATTTAGAGTTAGCTTTTGCGGAATATGATTGTGCATTGATATGTACTGATGTGAAAGAAGTGCTATGGCTGTCAGAGAACCTCCAAATGCCTGGTCCGACGATCGATTGCTGTAGGCCCTCAATTTTCATATTTAGAGTTAGCTTTTGCGGAATATGATTGTGTTGTGATATGTACTGATATGAATGAAGATATATGACAGTCAGAGCACCTCCAAATGCCTGGTCCGACGATTGTTGTAGGCCCTGGTCCCTTCATGTACAATTGGGGCAGGAGAGTACAATTCTCGGTGGGGCAGGAGAGCACATTTCGTATTTATATATATATATATATATATATGGGCAATTCCATTTGTTAGTACGATACATTTTGCAACATCTTTCTGTGTATATATTTTGACAGAAGAAGAATATTTATCAGCAGCAGCTGCTACCATTCACCCGCAAACCTCTTGTACTTAACACGTGCAGACTTGATTCTTTCAAATATACATTTATCATGGAGAAAAAGTGTTCAAAGTCACCGTTCGTACGTCTCACTCAGGGGAGACGAAAAACACTTACTATTATGCCATCAAAATTTTCTGCTCCCCCAAAATTGATAGAAAGCCAATATTTCCCTCAAATATGATTGATGATCGACTTCACTACGTGAATGCATAATTCTTATGGTCAAGCAAATGGGTGAGCTTCACGATGCTTTTCAAAAACGCTCGTACGTTACAGTGAGATCGCTCGTACGTTACATAGTGAAGATAGTGAGGATGAGAAAGAAAGATACGGCACTCCCTTTAGTAACGGCTTCAATAAAATCGAATAGCTAAAATTATTTACACGGCAATTTTACTAAAGCCGTTACTAAAGGTATTGCCGCATTTTTCTTTCTCATCCTCACCATGAACACCTTCCTGCATTAAGGGTATCGACTAGTGAAGATAATCTTTTCTGCACTATCCCAAAAAAGCATTGCTCGCATTCACAAACAAGTGTGTAAATATTATATACACATTACTGAAGCATTATTTAATATCATGTTAACTTATAAGAAGTATACGTCAGTAGTAACTATAGGAGCACTCCAAGTAGGCCTATTTCTCAACATCACGCATTTGCATCACAGCATCTAGCAAATGTTCTCATGCATGGACAAGACCACAGCAGCATTCATTGGTTTCTTTTAGAATTTCTGAACAAGTTGCGGACGAAATTTACGGAGATTCCAAAATCCTATTTCGAACTTTTAATTTTAAGGATGGTCATCCACAAACATCCTCAGCCGGCCTCAGCTTTGAGATCACTCACTGGACCGTCACATAAGCGTCTGTTAGTCAATGCTACCTGTGCATACTTGCATCATCATGGCAATCAAATTGCATTGCCTCTTCCTTGTCTACTTATGAATTAGCTGCTGATGTAAGCTTAGGCCTACATTTGGGAGCGATGGAGATGCTTCATGCAGCTCAGCAAGGCAGGCAACGATTTAATTTTCCGCTTTTTCCGTTATGTTGGTTACTCGTTGTTATGATTTGCATTTTCATAGAATGGATGCGCTATAGATTTTCCGCCCTGTGCTTATAAATCATAACATAAGCTGTGATTTACACTTTCTCATCATGCTAGAATTTCGGTAGCATTGTTGTGGTCAACAAAATGACATGCTCTAACTCATCAGTGAACACATTTATTGGCGTTTATAATAAATAAAAAGTGTAATAAAAAGTTATAATAAATAAATAAGTGATTGGTATGCAATGTCGAATTCACTATTTATGCAATTATGGAAGATATCCGAAGATGTATCTTCTATATTATCTCTTTAATTACTTCAATATGCACAGCATGTGACACAAAGTGCATCAAAGAGCAATATAATATGCGTAGTCTGCAAGATGGAAAATCTGTACCATCGGAAAATTAAACTATAATTACATTTTCCTACTACTGAAAATCTATCTTATTCTGTTTCCGATCGGAAGCATACGTAGGAAATTCCAAAATATAACACCGGTGGTCAGCTTTTTCATTTAAGAGCATTTGGATTTGCACTGACTTCATGTTAGGGTGACCAACACCTCAAGAAGAAAATATATGACAAATATATTAAAATTATATGACAATATATGACAATACGTGCTCGTCAAACTCTTTATTCAGTATTCTCCATCCGGGTATGATTTGATGCAGGGATAAGCCAATCACAAGCGAGTATGGGAATCGCTGGGTTCCCGCGTATATACGCACGCGTCGTTAGGGACAACCATATTGGGCCAAAAAATATTTTTTAAAAAGTTTACATTTCGATGAGTCCATTCTGCATCAATTAGATTTGAATAGATTTCTCATCAAGATTTATCTGAATGTCTAATTTCTTTTTATTCTCAACCGCTGTTGATTTATTTGGACAAGTAGAATAAATTGACGATAATCTTCGAACTTTTTTTTCTGAGAGCCGGGCAAGCGCCACCACTGATGAGGAATGACTTGCATTTACGTCATTATCGGATGACTTCATGTGCGTAGCCTATGCGTAGTGTAGACATGCACAATTCATTTTGCCATCTTAATACAGTGATGTAGGCATGAGCAGCGAAAAGCTGGCAGTAGGCATTGCTTAACGGTACAGCACCGTTAGTGAGATAAGGATTCCCGTGAACAATAGGTGAATTTCTTGGAAATAGGGAATTCTGAACAAAATGGTTGACTTTGACCCTAACCTGTCTGAGAAGCTAAACAATACAAATGGACAAATTCATTAGTCTGTTTATCATCATCATTGAGAAAAAAAATATGACACACGATGAATAATGAAAATATATGACATATATGACATTTTAGAAAAAAGTATGACATATATATGTCATATATTTGATGATGAAAATATATGACTGTCATATGAAATATATGACTGTTGGTCACCCTACTTCATGTAGAATCGATCTTTTCGTATCGAACTTCTTAACTGGTTGGTCAAACATTTTTTGACATGATCCATTATCTTAGGCTATAGGCCTCCTTCAGGCTTCTATAATCCCGTTGTATGTGAGCTTCTTTCTCTTGATTCAGAATTGTTTCGCTTCATTCGAAATCATTTCCAACGCTCGGATAAACTCATTCATTCATAAACACCATTCACTCGATGGGCATGGTGAATGCGCAGCCATATATAAGACACTTGCTGTGTATTTCATAATAGATATGAGTCGGTGCGTGTTGTTATCTTTTAGAGTCACATATAATAACCTATCGAATCGGCGTCAGTAAACGTGAGATGCAGTCACCTAGATATCTTATAGTCATAGCACACACGAATATCTTCAAAAGAGATTGTCAGAACGCACTAAAGCACAGCTGTTGGTGCAAGTTGTTTCTGAATAGGCCTACAATCGTTCGCACGTTACACAATTGCGCAATGCCGTATTGTCGTATTGCAATGAAAGATGTACGAATGACCTCGAGTGTAGTTAGTAGTATAAAGACCCCTCATACTGTCCCAGGATTAGTACATTTTGAATTGGAACCTAAATGTACCGATTTGGTTTTAAACTTGATCTTGTGGTTGTACTCGTCTGTTATTTAAAGTGGTGATTGCGAACACAAGTGTACTGTTTTGTGTTATTTGTGAACAGAATAGTGTAATGTGTTGATGATGTGAGTTCGGTTAGGTACATTTAAATGTTCTAGACTTGATAATTTGACCATGAATGGCAAAGTGTAAGGATTGAAACGTTCAGGATTGCTCTAATTGTGTTGAGGATGAGTACGTAATGTTCTAATTGTGTTGAGGATGAGTACGCAGATGTTCTAATGCTGAAGTTGTTATTTTTGAATGATTATGTTGGAGGCTATCTATATCTATATCTATACATATATATAGATGCATGGAGAATTGTTTATTATTATTTTTATGGTTTTGTGTTCGATTGAGACCATTGTGACCATTGTGACCATTGTGAGCATTGAATCCTTCATTTCTGTTTTGTGTTGATAATATAATTCCCAAATTCCATGATAGTTTACAAAGTGAAAAAGACAACATTTAGTATGTATGTTTAATTAAATATGTGAAAATACGTTAGGGTACAAGATGGCCATCTCAGAGAGAAAGCCTTCAATGGGTTTATTTTTATTTTGTTTTTTGTTTTTTTTTTTTTTTTTATTTTTTGTTATGTTTGTTTTTTTAATGTGTTTTTTTAATTTTTTTTTTATTTTGTTTTTATTTAATGTTTGTTTTTTAAATTTCTTTTTTGTATTTATTTTTTTAATTTGGTTGTATTTTATTTTATTGTATTTTTTTATTTTTGTTTTTTTATTTATTTTTGTTTTTTTATTTTGAAATTATTTTATTTTTTTTTATTTTATAATTAATTTATTATTTTGTGTTAATTTTTTTTTTTAAATTTTTTTTTTTCTTTAACAATTTTTTTTTTTTTTTGTTTATTTTTATGTTTTTATAATTTAGTTTTTTTTTTTTTTTTTTTAATTTTTTTTTTTTTTTGTATTATTTTTTCATTTATTTATGTTTTTGTTTATTTTTTTTTTTTTTTTTTTTTTTTTTTTATTTTTTTAATTTTAATTAACATTTTTTTTATTTTATTATAATTTCCTTTTGTTTTTGTTTTTTTTGTTTATTTTT
>CAJQUW010009919.1:0-22046 GCA_907163375.1 Prostheceraeus crozeri
GTTGATCACGCGGTATGGTTTTAGTTCTTTCACCCTTTCTTGATCTTTCCGTCAATTTAGTTAACCATCGTTTCCTTTCATGTGTCCTTATTGTGAAAAATGTTCGTATGTCATTGCCAGTGATCAGACCCCCTTCTTCTTTCTTCTTTCGATGGTTTGATGTCGACAATCGGTGCTGATTCATTCTCCTCGTATGACCTGATTGTTGCAACAGTATTATGTTTGGTAAACCAACGATTTGAAAGCCGACATCAGTCCTCTATACACGAATACTTTCAATCAATTAGAAAATCATTCGCCACTAGGCAAGCTGTTGTGCTGTCGTCTTCCCGCCTCTGCTCATGGTTCAGGCGACTAACTTGTCGCGCTTTGTTGTCCTCTGCTAGCGAAACACAAAGCTAGCCTGCCCGCAAGAATAATGAAGGCTAATTCAAATCCAGCTTGACCTCTCTAATCGAAAGCCAATGCGTCTTCCTTACAAATGACCTTCCATTTTTCTCTACATCGAGCGGTGGTAGCCCCAGTTCGCGGTTACCGAAAGAATTCATCGAGTTCCTGTCTCGATCTTTCTGCTCGGACATCCGCGTAGCCCTCTGGCGGCCGTATGTGGTCTATTCCGTCAACGGCTTCGTCCACCCTGTCGTCAGACTACGACTGACGTGACCTGCTCAAGGCCATTTGGAAGCCTTCTTATGCGTGACAGGACATCTTCTACTCACAAAGGCATTTCAAAGTCGTCCAAAGCGTGGTCCGCAAACTGGGAGCCTCAAAAATTTCAAACGGTGACATAAGGGACGGGCGGAAGACGATGAAAAAGGGCAGGGCGCCAACAGAAAGGGCAACGTTTATGCCTGAGTTTTCGAACATAGTTTAACTAATGAATAGTATGTCAAAATGCTGCAGACTTGAAATTGAAGTGTAGGTGTGCGCAAATACATGTATTCCATATGCCATATCAAGTGCGACTATTATTGAATAAGCTTAAGAAACGGCAGAAAACTCCAGCATTTCCATTCAACTTCAAATTTATGTATAATAAAAAAATAATCGGAAATTTTCACGTATATTAAAAGTATGCCAGGTCAGCCAGTCAAATATCCGTAACATTTAAATCTTATTCAGACTTTTTCTGGAACATTTTAAGATTTCATTTGTCAAACATGTAGGATTTCCGACCTCGACCGGAGCCATGCTCCAATATAAAGCAAAAAGTTACGGAAGTTGATGATGCTATTTAAAAATAATTCATGGACCAATATAATACTTCCCAAAATTTAGTTGTCGTGTTGGTTTTTAATAATTTTTCATGATGTCTGTTGAGTTGAGATTGTCTTTTTTTGTTTATGGATGTTTTGAAGAAATAAGATTGTTGTCTCTATTCTGTGACATTCCGGCTTCTCATATAGGCAACTTTTTTAGTTTATCGCAGAGCAGAAAAACGTTTCTTCAACTGATGCAGTAGTAAGTGATGCAAGCAAGTAAAATGAAAGGATCGTGTGAATGTTGGGTAATATTGTCTAATGATTTCGTAATTTCGTTTTTCGGCGAAGAGACTAATATCCGTGCTCCATAGATGTAACCTCTTCACATTCTTAGCATAGCTTCGAACCTAATCCCAAATATTGCTAGCTCGTGTGTAAAATTCTCAAACTCAATATCCTTTTCATATAATTCCTGGGTGCTTCAGAGGCACCCATTCGTTTTAGCCGTTTGCAAGATTATAAGACTACATATTTTCTCAATTTCTATTAAAGACCCAATTAAGGTCAACATAGAAACCTATTAAGCATAAGAGACGGCAATCTAGTTCAAGGAAACAGTAATCTAGAGCCCACAGAATTTGCAGACGGAAAAATTCCTAGTAAATTCGGGGTTCGTGGGAATTGTGCTAAGATTCCATCTACAGATGAACTGGAAATTAACTTCTTCCTCTTGGCATCTCAGGTGGACCGATGATAGGAAAAATGCCCTGCCATCGTGACTGTCGTTTGGCGAAAATCATTATATTAATGATCTCGACTTGCTTTAATATATATTAATAGGATCTATCAAACTCACTTTAGCTGTTATCGACGGACTTAGTGTTAGACCTTCGTCACATTTTCAAAAATATTCTTCGTCAGCAAAAGTTCAAATAGCTCGAGAATTTTTCCAGTTTCTAGACACTACGATAGCAATGAATAACTCAGGGCTCTTGTAAACTTAAGAAGGGACCCTCCATACGTGGCCCATACAGAAAACCCAACAAACATGTAATACGATAAAGGGACCTACTCGAAGCTTTGGAGGGGCACCTGATGCTAGTGGTAGGGTTTGCCAGCTGATATAGTATAGTTGATACCTAACGAGGCGTATTCAAATTAAACCCAAACGACTTATCTTAGCGGGTCCTAAATCTTGCATGACCAATTAATCAAAGCAGATCTGTGGAGTACTATTCAGTGCATTATAACAGCTGTGGCAATGTGTTTGTTCATTAATTGTATCTGCTGTCTTCACGGTTAATGACGAGTGGAAAGATGTCGTTCCATGGTAGAAAGATCCTCCAAAGAATGACCCAGGAGAGTGGTTATTCAATTCCTGAACCGGCAGAAGGATGCATGCCCAGCAGAGATCCATCGCAGAATGGCATCAGTAATACATAGATCGAGCAGATTTTCAAAGAACCACAGTGACAGAGTGGGTCAAGGAATTTCGAGGGGGGCGAACTGAAAACATCTGATTTGCCCACGCCCTTGGGACAGACGCACAAAGTGGTGACTGAAAGTCTGACTGAGACCATCGATAAACCGCAGTCAGAGCCGATCATCAACGAAGCATTCGAGATCTGGCAAGGATGACTTTCAATGTCTCACTTTGGCTCAATTGCAATACCATCCGTGAAGGAGAAAGTTGCAGGTATCACTAAGTTTGCTCTCAATTGGGAAGGCCTCGAATAGCTTACTGAAAACCACAAAGAAAGACGAGAACACTCAGTTTGAATCACCTGACTCCGTCTTCAATACCGAGAATAGAGCAGCATTCACTTGCGTAGCATTGTTGCTGGAGACGAGATGTGGTGCCATCATTTCGAGACCGGAAGGGAAGCAGAGGCAGCATGGGCAGTGGAAGCATCCAAAGTTCACCCAAGCCGAAGAAGTTCCGCGTGTAACATTCTGCAGGGAAGGTGATGCTCAACGGTGGTTCTTTTACGATAATATCCAGGCCCCCCCCCGCAGCCTGCTACCTTCGAAGTTTTCATGAACCCAACTAAAACAATCAATTCTGCAACAGTAGAACATTTGGACAAGCGATAAAGAGCAAGAATCACCCACGGTATGTTGATCTTCGGGAGTGTCATTCTTCTTCACACGGCAACGCAAGACCACACGTTTCGCAGGCAACATCTCAGACTCATTGACAAGGAACTCGTTGGAAAATTTTGGAACGCCCTGCATACAGTCCTGACCTGTCACCTTGTGATTTTCACATTTTTTTGGTCCCCTGAAGAAGTTTCTCCAAGGGCACAACGATTCCGATCAGACGAAAGTGAAGACAGCTGTTAGAAATCTGGTTCAAAGGGACAGCCGGAAATCCTTCTTTGGACGACGGAATTTCAACGCCTACCCAAGCAATGGGACAAGTGCGGAAGTCAACGGAGACTTTTTTTTGATTGTTGCTTTCTGCATTTATGTTAATAATACACAGTTTTGTTACTCAATTGATTTGTGCTTTTTACTTGTGGTCACTGCCTTACTATTCTACAAATACAGTATAGCGAACGGTTCATTTGAACACAGCCTTCATATATTGATAGATATGCAGGCTGGGAAATAGGCCCCTATGCCTGTAATATCTTATGTGCGTTATTTCAATGAGATATTCATAATATGCGTTGGGTAATAGCCAATTTTCTTCCATTGGAGTCTGTATATATATACAGTTGTATCTACATTGATTTGCTGCAAATTTGGTGGCGCCGCAGTCATGACTTGCGCTCTACTAGCGACATAAATATGCCTTCGTGACCCATACTGGCCGGTCGATCGTCCCTTCTTCGCTGGCCAGTACAATAGGCAGCGAAGCGGGGGTAAGGAAGTCAGTTGATTGTAACCATTCTGTCCTCCCCATGACACCGGAAAGGGAGCATTACACTCCGATAGAAAAACACTGACAACCGATGAATGAGTGAGGATGAGGCCAATCCACAATTAAAAAAATCCATGAATCCACCTACAATAGCAAATATCCCTCCAAATTGTGGAAAACACCTGCACTTTCCCATCTCATGCTTGACGAAAAATAAATGCACGGGAGTTCATGTTCGGGGACCCCTTTACATTCCCCCACAACCAGAAGACCCTAACACGATTGAGCTCCAACTTTGCAAACACACTCATTAGATGTAGATTGATAAAGTATGAACTGACTCAGGTTTCCATCTCTGTCCTCATTCATTACATTGTGACTGATTATAAAGGCCTATTTTAGGGAATTTCATGTTCGGGACCCCTTTACAGTCCTACCACAACAACAGAACCCTAACCGATTGAGCTCACAACTTTGCAAACACACTCATTAGATGTAAGTGATAAAGAAATGACTGACTACAGGTTCCATCTCGTCTCATAAAAAAACTGTGACTTGATTATAAAGGCCCATTTGAGGGGAATTTCATGTCGGACCCCGTTTACAGTCCCCCCCACAACCACAGACCCTACCGATTGAGCTCCAACTTGCAAACAACTCATTAGATGTAGAGTGCTAAAGTATGACTGACTCAGGTTCTCATCTCTGTCTCATTCATTACTTTTGACTGTTATAAAGGCCTTATTTTAGGGGAATTCATGTTCGGACCCCTTTACAGTCCCCCACAACCACAGACCCTAACCGATTGAGCTCCAACTAATGCAAACACACACATAGATGTAGAGTGAGAAGTATGTAGACCTCAGCAGGTTCCATCTCCTGTCTCAATAAAATACATGTGACTGATTATAAAGCCCTATTTTAGGGGAATTCATGTTCGGACCCCTTACAGACCCCCACACACCACAGACCCTAACCGATTGAGCTCCAACTTTGCAAACAAACACTCATAGATGTAGAGTGATAAAGTATACTGACTCAGGATTCGCATCTCTGTCGCATAAAATACATGTGACAGATTATAAGCCTATTTTAGGGGAATTCATGTTCGGGGACCCCTTACAGTCCCCACAGGTACCTCAACCCTAACAGATGGAGCTCCAACTTTGCAAACACACTCATTAGATGTAGATGATACAGATACTGACTCAGGTATCCATCTCTGTATCATTTCATTACTTGTGACTGATTATAAAGCCTATTTTCGGGAATTCATGTTCGGGAACCCCTTTACCGTCCCTCCACAACCACAGACCCTAACCGATTGAGCTCCAACTTTGCAAACTCACTCATTAGTTGTAGAGTGATAAAGTAATACTGACTCAGGTTCCATCTCTTGTCTCATAAAAATACTTGTGACTGATTTATAGTAGGCCTAATTTTAGTGGAATATTCATGTTTGGGACCCCTTTACAGTCCCCTCACAACCTACAGTACCCTAACCGATGCCTCCAACTTTGCAAACACACTCATTAGAATTAAGTGATAATGTATGACTGACTCAGGTTCCCTCTCTGTCGCATTCATTTACTGTGGACTCGAAAAAAAGGCCTATTTTACAAAAACGATCAAAAATAAAAAAGAAAATAGGGGGGAATCATGTTCGGACCCCTTGCATTCCCCCACAAACCAGAGACCCAAACCGATTGAACTCCAACTTTGCAAACACACTCATTAGATGTAGAGTGATAAAGTATGACTGACTCAGGTTCCATCGCTGTCTGCATAAAATACCTGTGACTGATTAATAAAGCCCGATTTTAGGGGAATCATGTTTCGGAGACCCCTTTAAACAGTCCCCCACAACCACAGACCCTAACCGAATGATCTCCAACTTTGTGCAAACACCACTCCATTAGTTGTAGAGTATAAAGTCGACTGACTCAGGGTTCCATCTCTGTCTCATAAAATACTGTGACATGATTATAAAGGCTAAAGTTAATGGGAATTCATGGTCGGGAAACCCCTTTACATTCCAAAAACCGAGGAAAACCCTAAACCGATTGAGCTCCAACTTCGGCCAACAACATCACTCATTGGATGTAGAGTGATAAAGTAGGATAAAGCAAGAGCGAAGATTATGTACTGAGTCATGGAGTCCATGGCCCATATTAATCCAGTTTCATCATCTTTTTATTCCTCTCTTACAATATGTGTTACAAAACACGGATTGATTTTACTACGGTGACAATCAATGACTTTCCGCATTTCCCAGTTTTTTGTCATAAAAAGTGTCAGGAAATAAACTGTCTCCCACTTTTTTTTGTTTAATTTTGGAATTGTTTAACACATTATAATTAATATTTTCAATATTTCATTAGGAAATCACTCATTAAGAATCCTCGAACACAAAATTCCAAAAGCTGCCAATGGCAATTAAGTGGATAACGATATTGATATAAGAAACGGTATTCCTTGTCGCATGATTATTCTTCCTTTCATTCTGAAGAATTTGCAATATCATAATCTCACGATTTATGCCAATAGTTTTTGTGCCAATTTATCATGTATTCGTGATGACCATGTCATGGTCCATGTCTCAAATTACTTGTGCTAGCTTTTTTTTCATTGAGGATTACTTGGAAGACATCTGGTTATGACTTGTAATGGCTGTCTGTAATGGGGAGCCGAGACTAATCTCACTAGGTATACCGTAAATTCCCAATTATCATCCGCACGCGTTACACCCACGTTGTTTTTAGAACGTCTCATGTCAAGAGGCTTTCGAAGTGAGCCCCTTTTTTCTGTGATTACAGGGAATTGCAAAGCTATTAGCAATGACGAAAAGATCCATTGTTGGGATGTTCTAAGCAAAAAATAACGCATGGAAGTTACAATGATTGAGAAATTTATTCCCACGTCTCCGAATATTTAAATATTGCGCTGTTATTTCTTATGGAGGTTACCAAACCTGTTTAATAGTTTAATGGAAATAAAACAAAAAGCAGCCCACGCCGTTGAGCTGCTTTTAAGTCAACCAAGTGACCATAGGAATTTGCGAATTTACACCATTGTGTTCCTGATTAGAGCTACAAAGGAAGGCAAGGTTTTGTTGATGATTATCTCAGCTTCCATACGTTGGTGCCATATGTTGATCGATGTTGATACATCTCAACAACTGTATATGAAGTTTGTGTGCGATGTTGATTCTGTTTGTCACTTACATTATGGATGGATTGAGTCAAGTGTACATAAACGATATTAGATATTGCTTAATTGGAGTTATATTTCAACAACGCCTGTATGGCAATGCATAATGTGGGAAGGCATGATATGAAGGATGACACTCTACATGTCTGCTTTCCCTACATGCCGAACGTCAGATTTTTAGTCAAGTTGCAAAAAGATACACAATATCTTAAGCGAGAATATCGATGTTGACCTCCCTCTCGTGTTTTTATAATTTTGTTATCACAGTACCTTTGACCGGTGCCAGATTTTTATTAGGCCGACCGACTATACCTGTTTTCCATGGGGGGGCCCCCATAATTTATTTTTTCTTTGCAATGCAGTTTTTGTGTTAGTGGGTGCTGGGTGATTGTTTCACTCATTTTGGGTTCAGGCAATTGCCTGCCATGGAGTGAGTATATAGCAAAAATTAGCGACAGACATCGGGATAACATAATTAGGACCGATTATGACTATATTATTGATTATAAAATTATTAAAAATTATTATCCTAAACATATGATCCTAATACTGTAATCCGATGTCTAATGCATGTGAGTATACACTCTATGGTTATTGCCATAGACATCGAACATTAATCATTTAAGGTCCTAGTTGCGTTGTATCGATGTCTGATGGTTATTGCCATGCGCTTTGCATTGTCTCTCTTTCTGAATTACTTGCCTAAGCGCAATGACGCTTTAGTGAGAAGTGCTGTTCGATGTCTCTGTGTGCAACATTCTTTAACCTTTTTTTTTAGACTGCATGATGGTTGGTAGTTTGGCGATTGCTTTAGCCATAGACATCGAACAACAACAAACTGTCCGTGGCTTTAGCTATAATGGATTTCATATAATTCTCACCAATTTTGTGCTATTCGCAGCACATGGGACATCAAGCGCAAATATCACTTTCTATTGTGGCGGTATAATCGATCATCATCAACAAAATCAACATGATCGCGGTACGTTCACATATTTGGGTAATGTCGTTGGGATTGTTTAATAAAACGTTCTAATGTAATTTATGTGCTTTAATTTTGCTCATTGCTCACAAAAAAGCTTCTCATAATGCCGTTTTAATTTAAATACATTTTTCGTAAGCGCCGATCGATCAGCCACCAGAAGTTAGCCGTTTATCTTCCACTCGAAGAAGTGGATAGGTCGCCCAAAAAACCACTTGAATTTCAGTTAAAATCTGCTAGACTAAGCTCATTTACCGCCACAGCTAGTGTGACTGATTCAGTTACCCTCTTGTCCGTTTTTGAATGAACTGTGACTGATTATAATTCAAAATCTGAATTCTGCGATAAAATCCTCAACATACGCGCTCCAGAATCCACTCTGGTATTCAAACTCGAGCCATGCCAGCGTCATGAAACATTCAGGCCTGCAAATGTCAAATGTTATCAGCAATGCTACATCCTACTTTTGACTTGAACTGAAGCATATAAGAAATTCTGTGACTGATTATAAATTTTTTCAGTTTGACTGATTATACATTTTCCAGATTATCCACAAAAATTAGCCGTTTATCTTCCACTGAGAAGTGGATATTCGCCCTAAAACCACTTGAATTTCAGTTAAAATCTGCGAGACTTAGAGCTCATTTACCGCCACAGCTAGTGTGACTGATTCAGTTTCCCTCTTGTTTTTTTGGATGAACTGTGATTGATTATAATTCAAAATCTGTGATAAAATCCTCACATAGGCCCTTAGAATCACTCTGGTATTAAAACTGAGCATGCCAGCGTCATGAAACTTCACCTGCAAATGTCAAATGTTATCAACAATGCTCCATCCTACTTTTGACTTGAACTGAAGCATATAAGAAATTCTGTGACTGATTATAATTTTTTTCAGTTTGACTGATTATACATTTTCCAGATTATCGTGATAATTGAGGATTTCACGGACATGTATATATTGTATATAATTGTAAGGTGTTGGTGGCTTCCGATTTATGGGGTTTTGGGTGGTTTCTGGGTAAAAGTATAGGCAAACATAAGATAAAAACATGAATTAAGTATTTCCTGTTGCTTAGAATGTACCATTTTAATATAATGCAATGAAGTAAAGCTCACGCGGCTAGCGTGCGCCGGTCAACCAAAACGTTGCTCTCTTAAAATTATACGGCTGATGGTAAGTCACTGCTCTCAACTGAACTACAAAGAGTTTAAGGCAAGTGGCGTAGGTTTATGACATAGGTTTATCGATATTTTCCTTTGCGGCTTAATTAATTTTAATTAATCGTAAGCACATTATAAAAAAAAAAAAACTAACATGTGCCGTCGCATCTGCGGGTATACGATATATTAAGAAGTTAGCAAGGACATAAATTTCCCTGAATTAGAGAGGTTGGGGTTTTATGATACTCTGTTTTCAGCTTATTAACTGCTTACCCACAACCGTATAACGATACCTGGGTAATACCCCACAGATTCATTTCGAGTTAGGGTATTACCTATAATACCTAGTATACTCGGTAGGGCAGGGTTAATAACTCTAACCAGGCGCATCTTCGAGTGAGCGTTCGCGGTGGCTGCTCCGGTGCCTCGTCCACATCATAAAGGATTCGACGTGGTTAACTTGGATATACACCGGATCGTGATTCGGATACTGGTAAGGTTGCCTTACTGTAGTAATCAATTGGTTAAGGGTCTCTCATAGCTCGGTTCTGTTACACTGAGGTGGCAGCGGTTAAGAAACCCATACCCAAATTTGAGAAATGGCTTTTAGTCCAAGTGTTGACTTATTTGAAACTGGGGCGACAGTGGGTTGTTTTTTTCGAATACACAAACTGACGCTGTCCCGTCCGTGTTTCCCACTTTTGGATAATGAAGTTCCAACCCAGTCCATGCCACCTCCTACGCCACGTAGTTCAAATGTTGATTGCATTTATAAAAAAATAGGCAAGGTTGAACAAGGATTGGGGAATTGACCAGTCGTTTTAGAGCACTTAATGGAATATCAGAAAAGCACCAAGAAAGAGAAAATTCCAGATGATTTGTCTCAGCTGCAAAAGTTTAACGGTCAAATCGATTTTCAGAGATGGGTTAAGTCATTTGAATTTCTCTCGGCTGACCTTTCTGACGAGAAGAAATTACGCGTTTTGGTTGTAAAAACCGTGGGTAAGGCCAATGAGATTGTTATAGATAAGGCAGGGACACACACATATAGTGAGGTTGTCGCGGATTTGAGCAATCGATTTTCACTCTTTAGGACTGCCGTGGAAGCGGAGACAGCTTATGATTCTAGAACACGTCGTTCAGCAGAGTCGGTTAGGGATTTTGCAGATGATTTATTAAGAATCGGAGCCCAGGCATTTCCTAGAATGACTGAAGTGGAACTACGCGAAAAGATTATGCATACCATGATGGTGCGCGAAGCTAATCGGGACGTGAAACTTTCAATGAGTCGATTTCCACCATCTTCTGCTGTACATCAACGACCTCCCAGACTGCCTAGTGAGTAAATTGGTGATGTATGCAGATGACACAACACTCTTCAATTCCAATGAGCGACTCGCTAAAAACACTCAGCAACGTCAGCAGTTATGCGACGTTCTTAATGAAGACTACGCAGGGTCTCAGAATGGGGCGCCAATTGGCTTGTTTCCTTCAATCCTTCAAAAACTCAAGAGTATTCTGCACTCACGACTTAAAGGAGATGATGATCATAGCATTAAGATGTCAGATAATAGGATCAGAGAACAAGATTCCATCTCCTTCCTTGGATTGGCGGTTACGAAAGACTTGTCATGGAAACCGTACATCCAATCCATTAGCAAGCAGGCAGCTCAACGCATTGCTAGTCTCTATCGTGCCAGCAGCTATCTTCCACCACAGACTGTCTGCTATCTTTACAAGTCCACTATTCGTCCTCTGATAGAGTATTGTTGTCATCTGTGGGCAGGCGCCCCACAAACGCATCTTCACCTCCTTGAACGGGTTGAGAAACGTGTCAAGAATCTCATGGTGAAAAACTTGATAGCAAGTTGCAGCCGCTCTCCGTCAGACGGGATGTTGCTTCACTCAGTCTCTTTTACAGGTACTATTTCGGTAGAAGCAGCTCTGCAGTAAATGAGTGCGTACCCAAACCTAAGATCTTCTCCAGAAGCACACGCAGAGCTAATGCACTCACATGCTATAATGTGAGCTTAGAACGCGCACGTACTGTGAGTCGCTCGAAAAGCTTTTTTGTTCGCTCGGCACAGCTTTGGAATCAGCTTCCCCAGACCACTTTCCCTAACCAATACAATCTTGATACTTTCAAGAGGCGTGCGAATAGGTTTCTGATGGGGGCAGCTTAATCAGATTAGAAGACTGTTTTTTTTTCTTTTATTTATTTAAAATAATACAATTTATTAGTTTTTCATTGAGTAACCCCTAGCTTCGTTCATGGCTCATAGCTGTGCTAGGGGTGAAAATTCAGTAAAAAAAAAATCATCGTTGAGTAATTACTTGGATATTGTCGAGGGATTTGAAAGAATCGATAAACCCAGTACTACCACCGGTGGTACTGTTTCTCCTGTCCGACCAGTTATAACTGCTGTTGCGTCTAGTAATTCAGGCATTCGTTGCTTTAAATGTCAAGAATTCGGTCATATCGCTCGGGTTGTCCTAAGTCTGTTAACGTCTTCCAACGGACCATGTCATGGCCGTCTCAGACTCCACGTCAAACTGTGAACAGGCCGACAAATTCAACGTTTTTTCAGCAACCGTTCTATCGGTCACAAGCGGGTTTAATTAATGCGCCATCGAACGTTCAGCCCGCAGTTCCGCAAGTAAAACCAATTTTGGGTCCTGACACAACGGTATCTCGGTCAACACTCCCAAGGGAATCGAGGTTGCCTGTTGTCGAGCAACCCACCAGTTATGGAAACACGGCTCAAAAATTGACTGGGTTTCCGGGACAACATACTACGTATACTGGGGTTGCCGATGCATCGGCATCAGGCTGCCAGCCACAGCAAAATAGGCCCACTGGTGCTTTGCAGCCTACTTTAACTGCTCGGCAGGGTCCATGTTATAATTGTGGACAGTATGGACACTTAGCTCGTAATTGTCCTCAGGGAAACGAGCAGCGGCGATAGATACGTCCCGGCCTCTCGCCGGCTCTCGTTTGAAACGGGACTCAGCAAATATAGCAGAAATTCTTGTTGGTGACCAATAGTTAAAGCTCTGGTTGATACCGGGGCAGATGTGTCGGTATGTAATAGTATAATTAGTGCATGATCAGCATATTATCCCGATTCCTAATGTGTCCTGTATTCAAACTGCAAATGGCGAAAAACTTCATATTTTGGGAACTACTGTCATTTATTTTCAGATAGGAATTTGCACAGTATATCACACTTTTTTTGTTTCTGCCAATCTATCCACTAACATGGTTTTTAGGAATGGATTTCCTAGGTGATTATGACGGTGACGTGGAAGTGGGCACTAAAACCTTGCATTTACCTCGACTGGGTGTTCAAGTACCTCTTCGCAAACGTCGTACTACGAACACTGTGCTTTTTAAAATCGCTATCAATAATATAGTTGTTCTTCAGCCGCACTCAGAACAGCTGCTTTCAGCAAGAATTTTGATGAAAGGAAAGGGTCCAGAACCGTTAACGGGTATGGTCATGCCCAGTTCAGAGACGGACGATCTTGGCGTGTTTTGTTCTGCCGACAGTTTCGACCGTTAAGAAAAAGGAAGTCACCATATCTGTTTGCAACAACTCTTTGCAACATGTTACTCTAAAGAAAAATACAGCAGTAGCCAATTTCGAATTGATTTCCGCAATGTATGATAGCGTAAATTATATTCAAGACGTTTTTCCAAGTGATGTTGCAGCTCAAGTAAATCATGTGACTCTTGAGTCGCAATCAGAGGAGCAGTCTTCCGAATTAACTGCTCGAGAACGTCAAGAATTGGATAGCATACTTAAATCGTATGCTGATGTGTTTATGGCAGAAGGAAAGCCATTAGGTAGGGCAGTGAACGCTCAGCATTTTATAAATACTGGGGATCACCCTCCTATTCGTCAACCTTGTCGACGGGTTCCACCCTCTCAGAAGTTAGAAGTTAGCCGCCAAATACAGGAAATGTTGGATCAAGGCGTTGTTTCACATAGTAGTAGTCCCTGGGCTAGTCCCATCGTTCTTGTCCAGAAGAAGGACGGGACTTTGAGATTTTGTGTTGATTTTCGAAAATTGAATCAATGTTGCCGATACGATAGCTATCCCTTGCCCAGGGTCGATGATGCTTTGGATTCTATGGGAGGGGCTCAATACTTTTCGGTACTTGGTTTGAAGTCCGGTTATTGGCAGATTCCCTTGGCGGAGGAGGATAAAGCAAAGTCTGCATTTGTTTGTCCACAGGGTCTTTATGAGTTCAATGTTCTTCCATTCGGTCTGGCGTCATCTCCTGCCACTTTTCAGCGCATGATGGACGAGAGGTTGAGAGGGTTAATTGGAGAAATTTGTTTAGTCTACCTTGACGATATTATTATTTTTAGTCGTAGTTGGCAAGATCATTTGTGTGATATTCAATTGGTATTAGACAGACTGCGACTTGCTAATCTGCAACTCAATACTAAAAAGTGCCAATGGGGACTTAGCTCTGTCAAGTATCTTGGTCACATCGTGACGTCTCAAGGTATTAAGACTGATCCTGAAAAGACAAACAGAGTTAAAGAATGGCCGACGCCAGCAACTGCTAAGCAAGTACGAGAATTTTTAGGTTTAGCGTCTTATTATCGCAGATTTGTGCAAGACTTTGCGAGATTAGCTAAACCGTTGCACGAATTAACTAACAAAGACAATACTTTTGTGTGGACTGATCGTTGTCAGGAAGCGTTTGACTCTCTTAAACGCTGTTTAACATCCACTCCGATTTTGACCATGCCAGATTTCACTGAGGCTGGTGGTGCTTTCATTCTTGATACTGATGCCTCTGGCTACGCCATAGGTGCTGTCCTCTCACAAGTACAGCATGATGGAAAGGAAAGGGTTATTGCGTATGCAAGCAAAACTTTTAATCGAGATCAAACTTCCTACGCCCCTACGAAAAGGGAGATGCTTGCCCTAGTAACATTCATCGACCACTTTCACGTATACTTGACGGGTAAAAAGTTTTTAGCACGAACAGATCACAAAGCACTTGAATGGTTGAAAGGCTTCAAAGAGCCTAGAGGGATGCTTGCGCGCTGGTTGCAAATTTTGGAAGAATTTGATTTCGATTGCTTATACCGCGCCGGAACCTCGCACAAAAACGCAGATGCTCTCTCTCGCTTGACTAATGCGCCAGACGAAGGGACGTCAGACCCTCCGAATCGCATGGATGGTGATGATGTTGTTATTTTTAGTCTATGGTCCCCAGGGGCTGGGGTAGATGAAATGAAACGCAAGACTTCGGCTGATCAAGACTTGGCGCAAATTCTGTTCTGGAAAACTCGTTTATCATCTTCCGACAAGCCATCTTCTAGACAACTGGAAACATGCTCACAGGAAATAAAGAACATTGTTCGATTTTGGGAATTTCTTGTTGTGGAAGATGGTCTCTTATATCGGTTAGATGGCGATAAGAAAAAAAAATTCCACCAAAAGACGAGCGAATGGCTATTATCAACCAATGTCACTCAGGGATGGGCAATTCTCATTTGGGCCGTGATAAAACTTACCACAAACTGCGAGCAAGGTTCTGGTGGCCAGACATGAGACATGATACCACGACGTGTTTGAACAGATGTGAGGTATGCGTTACCTTTAAGGGGCCTATTCCAAAACTGCGACATCCCATGATGCCAATCGTAGTCGGAAGACCAATGGAATGTGTTGAAGTTGATCTCATAGGTCCACTGCGTAAGACTAAGAGAGGCAATCGTTACGTCTTGACTATGGTTGACTTATTTTCCAAATGGGCTGAGGCAATTCCCCTTCCTAACAAGGAAACGTCTACGGTAGCTGGGGCATTCCTTAGAGAATGGGTTTGCCGTCATGGAGTCCCTGATAGAATTCATTCTGATAAGGGGACAGAATTTGAATCAAAAATTTTTCGAGAATTGTGTAATCTTTTGGGTTCCATGAAGTCACGTACCACTGCATATCATCCTCAAGGAACGGAGGGGTTGAGCGTTTCAATCGAACGTTGAAGCAATTAATGTTGTCCCATGCGATGTAGAGAGAGAGGAATGGGATCTGACACTGTCCTACTGCCTTTGGGCTTATAGGTCCAGTACACACAGCACAACAGGGTTCTCTCCTGCGGGCCGTCACTTATGGGCGAGAAATGAGAATGCCCGTCGATTTCGAACTGGATCTAGACACTGTTGTCGAACGAGAAACCTCCGACTATATCTATGAACTGCAAGAGCACTTGTGCGGACGTGGGAGACGGTGAAAAAATGTGCGGTAGTAGAGCAGGAACGCCAAAAGGAAAGCTTATGACAGAAAGACTACAAGTACTTGCAAATACCAGATGGGTGACTTGGTAATGTATTTCAAAACTGCTGTCCCAAGGGACAAACAAAAGAAATTTTTCAGACCTTGGGTTAGGTCCCTGGATCGTGGAAAGACGATTCTCAGATAGTACCTACCAGATCAGAGATATTGGCGGCAGGAAAACTTTAGTTACTCATGTTGATAGGTTAAAGAAATTCCCATGTTCACCTCCTATCTCCCAGCAACGGTTGGGGAGGTGGAAAGAGGAGAATTACCTACACGATTGTCTGCAGATATCGAAGTAGAAAGTAATGCGACAGATGAGACGGCAGAGATGATTTGCGATTCGGACTTGGATTGGGGACATAGAAAGTAATGTAACAGAAGACACAGTAGAAATGATACAAGACTCTGATCCTGATGCGGGAATTAACAGTACCAGTAGTGACACTGTCGAAATGATGGACGATGACATGTGTGAAATCGAGATCAATCATATTTCTTTACAGATGGCAACTGCTGCTGTACCAGAAGATGGTAAGACTACCAGAGACCAAGTAATAACATTTTTGTTAGCAGGACGGGCTTTGCCCGAATGTCCTGCCGGCTGGAACCGTAAAATGAAAGACAGATGTCTTTCCCGAGCAGTCGTCCAGGCGGCTCTCATAGCGCCGACTGAACAGCAGTCAGCCCTGCAGGACAGGGTGCGCGAAATATGCTCCAGCTGGTCAGTTCCTCACCACCAGTTTATGAAGTGCGCCATGCGTATGGGGGATTTGCCGGAGGATACCGGTGATCTCCATCCCAATCGACGGCGGCATGTCCGCAAGTTAAAAGGGCAGCAAAGGGCCCTGCGCTCGGGGAGGGATTCTGACTCTCAGGTGGGGCAGCTGGACGACGCCGTCCTGGTCGTCACGCAGAGGATCGCGTGGGGTTATCGACCCGTTGGCTCGGGAGGACCTCCCAGTAGTGATAGGGAATCCAATTCCCACAGTCGCTAGGGGGGTTCGACTAGGTCCGGTTGGTGCTCCGCGTGATGACGACGTGCGACTCCCAATCATCATAGAGGATCCTCCTCAGCTGGTTGGGCAGGCTATTTTTTTGTTGTTCTTTTATTTTTATTTATTTTTTGGGTTTTTTTTTTGTTTTTTTGTTTTTTTTTATGGTTTTTTTTTTTTTCCTTTTTTGATTTTTTTTTCATTTTTTTTCTTTTTTTATTTCTTCTTCATTTATTTTTGTTTTTTTGTTTTATTTTTTCGTTTATTTTATTTTCCTTTTTTATGGTTTTTTTTTGTTTTTTTTAATTTTTATTTATTTATTTTTTTTATTGGGTTTTTTTTTTATTCAGGATGAACCCCTCGGGGCCGGTCTACCTATAGCCGCTGAAGAGGATCGTCCTGATATGATGGCTCGAGGCGATCCGGGGGGCGAAGTTGAAGCGCCCAGCTCCTGAGGGTTTGGAAATGCCCGAACCACTGTTACCATCAGGCCCAACCGTTTGGCGAGGTGACTCCCATATTCATTTGTTCGACAGCTGTCGCGCTGCTGGCCTTCACTTGCGGGGCATTTGGATGACATGGTGGACGCCATCAACGCCATGTCATGTATAGTAGATATACGGGACAAAGTTTCTGTCTGGGACGAGTCGGACTTCAGGATGATTTCCTAATGTCCGCATCGTCATGGCTTTTGGGTTGGCACCCACGTAAAAAGGCACAAACACAAAACACACATACACAGCAATGCAGCACACAACAATACAGCCCACAACATTGCACAACAGCAAGCACAAAAAACAAATAAATTGGCAAGCTCTAGCTGACAAAAAAAAAAAACAATCAAACAGCACATGCAGCACAAACAATGCAAAGCAACAGCCAAACCTAAAAGCAAGCAACAAAAAACAAATGCCAGCCACATCAATAAACTCACCAACAGGTTGCACAACACCACACTCGATCATGCTGGAGATTGGTCTACATCTCTGGAGGCAAGGCTCCGTAGACGTGTGAACTCCAGCCTAAACGTCAGGGCGATCGGAGAGACGGGAATTGATCTCAAGTGGAACGTCCCAATGGAGGCCCAACGTCGCCCTGCCGTGTCTGGCTGACAGGCACAGCTCGCTTACGAGCTTTCACTTCCTCTCATCCTTCACTGCAGGGAGAGGGAGTGGGGGGAAGTAGCTGCCCCAAAATACAACATCTTGGCAGAGGAGCTGCTGCGGAATGTCAGCGCCGCTCAGATCATCGTCCTCCACTGCACGTATGGGGTTTTTTTTTTGACCGCCAAATAGTTGCGCTCACTGGCGGATCTCTTTCGTAATCTCTATTTCAGTATTGCTCCGATTCTCGTAAACGGAAATGGTCACCGAGAACTGTGCCAAGAGTCAAACCGTTCGGGCCATTCCGCTGGAAAGGATGCTGGTGGAGACCGATGCCCCACATTGGCAAGAGTTCCTACGGCCACCGATCGAGTTATAACTAAAATCGCCATGCGTAGAGACATCAACGAAGAGCATCTCGCAACATTTTAGAAGCCAATTTCAATCGAGTATTCCGACCGTAGAATCGAGGACGATTCTATTTGTAAAATAAAATAGGGGGGGAGTAATGTAACAGGGTTGCTTATTTGTTTATATGTAGTAAAATTATAACTAGTACTTAACGTAAATATTTTAATTATAGGTGTTGGTATTTTCACTATTGATGTGAAGAAACTAAATTGTATATAGGTATTGCTCACAAATCTGGGAGCATTGGCGCAATTTTCTGGTGAAGGGTTGTAAAGTTATATCACATTCAAGTGATAATTGAGGATTCACGGACATGTATATATTGTATATAATTGTAAGGTGTTGGTGGCTTCCGATTTATGGGGTTTTGGGTGGTTTCTGGGTAAAAGTATAGGCAAACATAAGATAAACATGAATTAAGTATTCCTGGTGTTAGAATGTACCATTTTATTATAAATGCAATGAGTAAAAGCTCACGGCGGCTAGCGTGCCGCGGTCAACCAAAACGTTGCCTCTCTTAAATTATACGGCTGATGGTAAGTCACTGCTCTCTAACTGAACTAAGAAGTTTTAGGCAAGTGGCGTAGGTTTATGACCAAAATAGGTTTATGATATTTTCCTTTGCGGCTAATTAATTAATCGTAAAGCAGCATTATAACTTTGCCGTCGCATCTGCGGCGTTACCGATATATGTAAGAAGTTAGCAAGACATAATTTCAGCTGAATTAGGAGGTTGGGGTTTTATGATACTTCTGTTTTCAGGCTATATTAACTGCTACCCACCGAACCGTTATAACGTACCTGGGTAATACCCACAGATTCATTCGAGTTTAGGGTATTACCTATACATACCTATGACGGTAGGGCAGGTAATAAGTAATCTGGTAAGGCATGGTGAATAAATTAACTGTGTAGGAGCAGGGTTAAATAACTAACCAGAGCGCAGATCTTCGGAGTGACGTTCGCGTGGCTGCTCCGGTGCTCGTCCACATCATAAAGGATTCGACGTGGTTAACTTGGAATAACCGGATCGTGATACGGATACTGGTAGGTTTCTTACTGTAGTAATCAATTGGGTTAAGGGTCTCTCATAGCTCGGTCTGTTACATGCTTACTTGGTTCATCTACCCTTGAGGAAACCTTGGAATATCTGGAAATCCATGAAAACAACTAGAAAATTTTGGATATTTACTTCGGATTTTTGTAAAAAATTTCCATTTTCTAAGCTTAAGCTTCATAGCTTATAGCTTTCTAAAATCGAATATGTGCAGCAGTTGAGGATCTCCATGTTTTTTGCGGCTGATGCCCAAGCCACCGACTCAAGAACACAAGTTCAGTTAGAGAATCTGCCTCAAGGAGTAAATTAACTTTTTTTTATTAGATATTTGAATAAGCACAACGAAATAAACATCAGTTACACGACGCTTGGGGATCTCTCGCAATATTTTAAACTCCGGTTCCAAAACTTCCAAGTTGTGTGCAATTTCTTCGATCGTCATCATGTTCAGTATTATTTCCGAAAATTTCAGGTCATTAATGAACTCCCCTGGCGCATATTAACATATGCACGGCAATCTGAACATAATACTTGAAACACCGAAACACGCAAAACGTGCACTTTCGCCGTGCGCGATATGCAATTTTGCATTCCAACTCCCAGATTTATCATCCAACTTTTTGAATATAAATATAGTGCTCTTACTGGCTCAGTGTCACTAACTAACAAACCTTCTTCCGAGCATTGGATAAGAAAAGCCTTGATATCACCTCGTTTTTTGTGCTGATTCTTGGCTCACAAAAATTTTGAATGATACTGCAATAAAGTCATTTCAAATGAATGAACGGAAAACCAGGTATCCATCATAATTTTCCACATTCGATGTCCAGGTCGTTCACATAGTTGCATGCAGTGAGATTTTGATCCGAAAATATGGACAATGCGGACACTCCATGAGAAATAATCCCAGTCCATTTCATTCTTAATATGCATTAAAACGCATTTTTATCAACGATTCACGTGTTCACGCCTTCAGAATGATCGGAAGTGGCGAAAGGGAAATGGTGAATATAAAATCTCCAACGATTCTGTTGGAGATTTTCTATGCAAAATGTGGTCTATTTTCTGCCTGATGTGGAGGAATCCGATTGCATTTGATCATTGACTTTCTACGGGGAGCGAGGTCAGAATGAGGTGCATGTTCGAGCCGATCTCGAAAGTCAATTGATCCGGAACCAACATGACTGCAGGAATTATGCAACCCAAGAGCCAGAAATAGCGATTGAATAAGATAAAGGCTTATTTATGAGTTAATGAAAGTCATACGGTCCTTGGACGAAAACAAAGTGTAGACTATACCTGCGATTAAGGCTCACCTCTGTAGACTTTTGGTCTAACTTATTGTGTTTCTCCCAGATTTTCGAAATTCGTCTTGACATCCGACCGCCATTTTTATCAATCGCTATAATAAAAAATTCACAATTCATTCAAATCGTGCGGTCGCTTTTATCTAAAGCACTTGTGTGACGTGTGCAAGTAGGTACGCGATTACTGAATACACCTCGCAGCCCTCAAAGAAGCGCATAGCAAGACATCGTCAGCATGTCATGGCAGAGGTCGCTCACTCAAGCTATCAAATTCTGGTGTTGATTAGTAGTGAACCGATTAAAAGCAATTTGTATGCACCATAACGCGATCAAAAAAGAATTGAAAAATCAAAGATAATTCGAATATTGCTTGTATAAATATAACTGTTTAGACAGTAACGAAACCACAAACTAATGCCAGTAGATATATCTCATGGATATTTCTTACAAGAATGATTCATTGATTCTGACCGAAGGTAAATGATTTTAGTAATGCTAATTCAATCATCAATTACTGAAATGACTAAACTGTTTCACTCTTAGCTATTCATACCACTGAGTATCAACAAATCCGTACGATTGTTTTTTGCTTATCATCGATGATTTAATTACAAATAAGCATTTTGACTATAATTATTCATTTTCAAAATTGCAAGTTCTACAGCTCTGCTGGGTACTTAATATTCAAATGATAGTTGAAAATGTAGGCCTACTCGAAAAATACTTGACCTACAAGTTGCCTATACGCAACACACATGACTGAAATTAGAGATGAATAATCACACGCAGGTTATAATTTGGTATGATAAACATAAAAATAACTGATGCTACTTTTCTACAATAGAAAAGGGTCATAATGAAGCATAAAATCGAAAATAGGCTACGATATAGCACTAAAAATTTTATTTACTATGTACTTATTGTTCTTGATAATTAGTGACTCTAGGCATTTCCGGATCCGGATCCGAACATGCCCAGTTATCCCCCCATTTTCAAAATTGTCTAGAAGAGCGGTTATGATTTATCAATTGCTACAAAACTTCATAGACCTATAGATATGGGTATCATGCAGCTACAGTTAAAGGTTGATTGAAATTGGATAAGTACTTCACGAACTAGAAGTGGTTCTGTGAATTGTAATATTTCATGACTCGTTCGATTTAACTCCCAATGAGTCGATTACTCATAATATCAAAATGAATAAGGAACTCCATTAGAACATGGAAGCTGCATTACATACATTGAATGAAACTTCATTTGTAGCCCGAAAATACTATTTCTGTGATGGCTACTGGAACTTTTACAATTGAATCAATTAGTGCAGCTTCTAGACAAATCTGGAAACACTGGCAGAGATAAAACCCATCTGTAACCTACCTAATAACGGTTTTGCGTTCATCTCATTGCAAATGCTGTATATGGGTCCTGATCCGAAGCAAAACTGGA